>JAODFW020934011.1:0-5000 GCA_027575235.2 Palythoa mutuki
ATGGATTACCACCATCTTATTATTCAAATTATTTTTCACATGTTTTAAATAGAAACGGTAAAAAAGTAAAACATAATACTAATGATTTAGAAAGTCTTACATCCGATGTTTGGTTATTATGCTTTAAATTATATTTATCGAAGAAGTCAAGGTGAAAGTATGGAATAAATTGTAGATAACCCTCGCTTAAATGATAAAAGCGTTACACGTTTTATTAACCGATATTTACCTTCAAAAAGACAAATACAACATTCTAGAATTCGACATCCTTCTAATCAAACAAATAGAAGACGTCATGAAGTGCACTGTCATTTGAATCCAGCAAGTAAAAAATGACAACGAGGGCAGATACAGTACCGTTAGAAGATTCCCGTTTTAAAACACCGAGTAATATTATGCTATGCAGACCTACTCAATCTGGAAAAACAACTTTTTTAAGCCACTTACTTGATTATAAAAATGAAATGTTTACTTCACCACCTAAAAAAAACATTTATTGTTACGGAAGTCAATGGCAGCCTATATTCGATGGTTTAATTGATAAACATAATATTGAGTTTATAAAAGGAATACCCCAAGATGATATTTGTTCTTTATTTCAACCTCATGAAAAACCTGGTCTAATCATTTTAGATGATTGGATGAATGATGCTAAAAAGAACGATTTGTTTACTAAAGGTACCCATCATCACAATGTATCATGCATATTTATTTGCCAAAACCCATTTCCAGGCGGGAAACATGGGCGTACTATAACTTGTAATAAACATTACAATGTTTTATTTAAGAATCTGCGGGATCCTAGTGGTGTTCGTAATTTAATGGAACAAGTTTTTCCTCATCGTTTATCGTACGCTATGGATAGTTATTGTAAAGTTATAAAAGATAAACCTTATGCCTATTTATTATTAGACCTTCATCAAACAACTCCAGATACATGCAGACTTAGATCGAACATACTACCTTTTGAAATACCACATTACTGTTATATTCCGGAATGAGCACTCCACAAATTACAACAATACGTAATGAAAATTTTGACGATGTCTTAAATGCACCCACTCAAGAACGTCTTGAAAATTTAACATTAGCAGAAGGAACCGACTTACCTGAAATATCGGATGAACATTTAGAAGCTTTGGACTCTGCTCTTAGACAAAATAGAAGTACAACCCCAAGTCCAAGAAGTCCTAGACCTCCAAGTATACGAAGAACTCCGCGTTCTATTGAAAGAAGTGTTTCTAGAACTGCCTCAAGAACCTCACCTTTAGCATCTGGTATACGCCCTTTAAGAAGAGATACAACTACTATTCCCTATAAACAAATCACTAGACCACCAGCACCACTTTTTCCAAATGTTACTATTGAAAACAACCCACCTTCTGCAAAAAGCCCACAAATACTGAAGTCAATAAGCAAGGTTGTGGTTTGGCATATTTAGTTCCACGCATAAAGGAACACTACGACAATGAAAAAAACAGGCATAACCAGCTACCAACTCGCCTGATAGGAGATCAAGCAATTTCTCTCGCCCGTTATGGCTATCGACTTATTGATGGATTAGAGTCACTTGAGGATCAGGGGGAGGAAGCAGCTCAACATATAAGAACTTTAACTTTGGGGAGAATTGTGTTATACCAAAGACATGCAAGTACATTTTTCAACAAAGTTTCAGCTTCCCCCTCTGATTTACAAGAACTGAAGGAATGTTGTGACATTTACTTTAATCTTTACAGCTTGTTTTTCCCCAGTTACATTAACGTTACTGTCTGGACTATAGGGTATGCCATTCCCTACCATGCACTCAAATTGTATGAGAAATACAGAGTGGGCTATGGTATAATCTCCCTACAGGCCAAAGAAGCCAAGCACTCTGGAGTTAAAGGGGACCTGGCATTAAGCAACAGATCTAACAATGCAGATGAAAGTGGTAAATGGTGGCAGGTCATGAGGGCGAACTACATTCGAAGTTTCTATATACCCGAGTACCATCCCTTGCCAAGTTCATACAGTTGACACTTCAAGTCACGTGTCCCTCCCCATTGTAGCTTTCGTAATTGTGGCAGAAAAAAGGCAGAAGATGATGAATGCTGTGTAAATTGCATACAAAGTCTACAAGTGGTCAAGTGTGCACTGGAGAAGGAAATTTCCAAGGAAGTTCTAGATATTTTGAAACCTTTCGCCTGTGATAAATGTGACAGTCAGTTTCCTGACAAGCAATCACTAGAAAGCCCTGTGGCTTGTCATTTATCACAGGTAGATTCTGTTACAATACATCCTGGCAATATGAATATTGCACAGCTGAGGGAGACACTTAGGGCAAGAAACCTTAGTACTAGTGGGAACAAAAGTGTCCTTGTTCGGCGCTTGGAAGGTGCACTATCAGGAGAGTGCTAACAAATAACGTTACATCCCTACATAATAAAAACAGCATAAAAACAATTGTCTTAATATAAGGCCAAATAAGAAAAACTAATTGGTTAGCATATTTTCTGCTAAATATTTATGGTCGGGTGGGCAGTTTTTATTTTTCAGTTTAGTTTATTTTTTTATTTGATATTCACTCATTGTCCAAGTTTTAACTTTAAAATGTCTTTCATAAGGACTATCTCTGCATATATATATATCCAAGTAGATCACGAAAAATTTCAGTTTTCAAGTCAAGTAAAAAGTCAGACTTTGATCAGTCTTGAGCTAAGTACAGTGCTTTAAAACAAAAGTTGTGTGTGTCCTCGATATGGTTAGGACCATTACATTATTTATAAAGGAAATGTATCGAAATAAAACAAAATTTTCTTTTGGTTGGGAGCATTTTCAGTGGTCAGTTGGGAATGCTAACCAACTAAATTTTTTTTATTTGGCCTAATTGAGACATGTAACTACATGATTCATTACTTTTAGTTTCAACATCAGTATTTTATTCAAGAAAAATATTATTCTAGCTTTATCTCCAAATACCAATTATTTTTATTAAAATATGCTGCAAAGTTATTACAGATTAAAGATATGTTATGTGTACATCATCAAGTCAAATATGCTTTGGAATATGAAAAGTCAAATTCTCCTAAACTACTTTAATGGAAAGTATTGAAATCAGTTGGAAGAATTTACAAACACATCATTTGTTGTACATGGGGCCTAATGGGTTAAGAAAATATTATTGTAACTATATTTTCCAAAAATACAATAATTTGCATCAAGATCTGCTGTAAATTTCACAGAGTATAAAACTAGCTTGTAAATAATAATCTTAACATATCTATCTGTGTATATATTATTTTCTTAATCAGTGTTTTGTCCAATAAAAAAATATTTTACCAATATATGAGGGGAACATTTTCTTTAATTTGTGTAATAGAACTCAGAACTTAATCTCAATAATTAATACTTTAAAATTTAGACCTGTCTCACAGTGGACAGCAGTATGTAGTTTAATTCTCCAAGACAAACAAAAAGCAGCATGCATTGTTTTTCCCTCGTTTTATATTCCCAAGCTGAGTTGATAAGTATCAATGGTTCTCCTTAATAGGCAATAACACAACAAAACTTTCATGTTGAGTTTGTCATTTTCGTCTTTTTTTCTCTTTCTATGTACTTATAAAAATATATGAATAAAAGCCATGATACGATTTGGTTAAAAATGTGTTCCATTAAAAATGTTTGGATAAATGTTGTTACAAAATATATTTGGCTCTTAGAGCCTTTTCAGTTGTATCACAAAATGGCAATACAACTGAAGAGGTTCTAAGAGCGAAATATATTTTGTAATGACATTTATCCAAACATTTTTAACAGAACACATTTTTTACCAAAACGTATCGTAGTTTTTTATTCCTTTTATATTGTTATAAGTACATAAAAAGAGAAAAAAAGACAAAAATGTCAAATTCAACACAATTTTCAAACTCTTTCCTTGCGGTCATACAAGAACTTTCAACACAATCAAACTTTCAATTTCTAGTTATGGTAATCATTATAACAGCAACAACAATCACTGAGGTGTTGCATTCAGTGTGTTTTTTCAAGCCTAATTATGTTGATAACATTCAACAGCAATCATTATAACAAAGTTCCATAGTCTAATGGCAATAAAGGCGACAACACTGTCTGTGGCAGAATCTCCATGAAGAAGCAAATTTGTGAGTTCTTTTGACTCTACAAGTATACTGAGAAATTGCCATTCTGTGATAAGTTACTTTTAATCACTGCTAATAAGTCTTTGTAGTGACAAGTCAGTCGCCATTTCATTAATATCATACCTTCGGACATAAAATGTAAGGGATACATTTTCTTGCTTTTGATTAAAGGCAAGAGTTATGGGAGATTTTCAGGTAACCCTAACAGCTTCTCTCCCATCCAGTTGTATAACAGATCGACCATTCTCAACGACTTGCTTGTACTTCCTCTTCTTTAAGCAGTTTGTACCCTGTGTTCGCACAGGAGAAAAAACCCGCTTGGCTGTTTTGTAACTGCTTATGGTCAGCTCAATCATTTTGTCATTCACTTTCATGTCACCATCATAACCCACAATCAGCACACAAACATGCCGGAAAATGATCCAAGGGATAAATAGATTCACAGGAGGCATAAGTCCTGTGCATTTTGAACGTCCCAACTTGGACAATATAGACATTCCCATGTTTTTTAAATAGGAATCTAACATTCGGCCCCACCAGTTCAAGCTTATTCAATGCTCGCTCCTCCATAACGCCGTTTAGGTCTCTCGTGCCATAGTTTAGCTTTCTTTTTGCCTTGTGGACCATGTTCAGCCACTGATCTTCGACCGTAGACTTCATCAAAATGATAGAAGAGTTCCAAAAAGTTTGTTCTCGCTCAGTTTCTCCTCGAGTTCCACCTAAAGCTATTGCTGCACGATCCGCCATTTTGTTTATGAAAAGCAACACCGTTGACGTTTCATGAGCCCGCACAAGTTGGAGGGTTTCGGATTTCAAAATGCCAGCGTGTATTTGGACCAGTTGGTGAGTTTGTAATAAAACGTT
>JAODFW020934011.1:10000-11091 GCA_027575235.2 Palythoa mutuki
AACATTTATTAATCTGACTATTAGTTATAGCTAAACGTGTTCTGAACACACGAAGGCTTTAGCATCTTCATACAAGTCCATAGTTACATAAAAAGTGACTCACCTCCATTTCTGAGAAAAACAGGGATAAATATTAACAAGAATAGCTCGCAGGTGAACTTCATAATCTCTTTCAATAAATGACTTTACTCTCGCTCGGCTTAGTCGTGTATAGACCTTACTAAAAAGGTCTGTGTGAGAGGCTATGGCTTCGTCGGCATCGAAATCAAAAGTTCTCCGCTTTAGAACTTCAATCTATCATTTTTCTGAGAAATTCTATCTTCAGCACATTATGTATTACTGTTATCAGAGAATTGTGTCTACGTATTAATGAGATCGTTTTTCCCTCGGTATGGGTCATCTTAGGTATGTGGCATGAACTTAGAAAGCGTGACGAACGCGCTCGCCCCAGGTTATTTCCGGGTTCTTCCGAATTTGTTCGGTTCTTCACAAACTTGAAATAATGGGCGCTTTTTAAGCGCTTTTGGCTACTGCGATTTATAGTTAAGAAAATTCATAGTTAAGAAAACCTTGTTAATCTAGTTTAGAACGTTTCTTAGTACTCACACCACTTATTTACGTGGGGGATTCGGAAGTTTTTCGGCTGACAGTTGAATGATTCCGAACGATGTTTCGAAGTTTGGAGGGCTTCCCGTGTTATTCGGTAACTTACCTAGGCTTCCTGTTGTAGTGTTACAGACTCACTTACCCACAGGATGACATAGTAGCTGGCAGAATCTCGATGCTACAAATATTTGTTTTTCAGTAATGAGTAAATCTATGATCACAAAATCACATGACATCACCTTTATTTCTTAGGGGTAAAAACAAAACAACGCATCGAGGCGCTAGGCGAGACAAATTAGTTTGTCGGCAATCGGCGGATTGTCGTCTTTTTCCGGTTTCATCTTTCGTAAAAATTAGGCAAACGAGCGTCATAATGATGTCACTGTGTATATATATACATGCAAAAACATGATTGTTTCTAAAAAAACTGAGTGTATTCCTTCAACATTCACAAAAAATTATGTTTTTAATCTGTATTAAAATTC
>JAODFW020934101.1:0-11091 GCA_027575235.2 Palythoa mutuki
GTTAAATTAGGACTTTAGTAAAATTTTTATTTGACAAATTAAACATCTATATGTATTTTTAACGACAGGGCTAAGGTTGAGAATCGCAAAACAAAAGTTCAGTCGTTCTATTTTGATATGGTTGAGCTTTCAAATTACTGGGGCTGTGATGAAGGCCCAAGGAGGTAAGTGTTTTAGCCTTATTTCATTAAATTACAAAATGCGTGAGCCAAGGAGATAATCAAAGAGAATCTTTCATCCTTATAAATGAATCTTTAAGTAATTCGGCCGCGTGGTTGGGGCAGTGGTAAGATCTCGTCTAGCCACTAGTTCCCCCGCTCGAACCCCGGCTCAGCCGAGTGTTGAACACTTGTGTGACCTTCTTTTCCGCCAAAGTTGACTCAGCTCATCTCCATCTAGTGACCCGTCCACGGGGGGAGTCAATGACTCTCATCCGCTTAACACTACAGAAACCGGAGATAAGCACTTGGCCACTTGGCTTGTAAAAGGATTTAGCTTTAAGTAATTCAACCTTGGCATGGTTGGTGCAGCTACAAGCTTTGCATGTTTTATCTCCCTACCAAATCGACAGTTGATGCTGCCACAACCGTAAAACCAATTTCATTGTAATTTTTAATTTAAAACGCAAAAGCCTTAAGAATGCTAGTGCGAAACAATGTCAGTTTTTTAGGTAACTTAATTTATCTGATGCTGCCAATAAACGTAATCCAATCTATAGGTTTTAGTATGCTGGTTTATTTCTGTATTTCTTTGACGCAGATATCACCATACAGGGCAGATATCAAACACTTACGGTTTGAGGGAAGGACTGGCCGTTCTGGCGAAGGAGGTACTGAGGAATCACCCCATGTATAGTAAACCAAAACCCGAAATGGAATATTATGTTTCTTCGTTTTGAATCCGGCATCGTAAGCTTGGAATCACAGAGGCAACAGAACAGGAGAGGGGAGGGTGCGCGAAATCCCCATGCACGTTTTATGGAAAAAAGAAAATAATAGTGCTCAACAATAATCACTTACAGTACTAGTCACATACTCATTTTACAAATTTTTTCACCAAGATGGCGCTTGGCAAAATTGTATTTTGTAGGACTGCTTTCAAGCTTGATATGAGCAGGAGAGGACGGGTGTGCGAAATCCCCATGACCAGGGGAGGGGAGGGTCTGCGAAATCCCCATGACCAGTAGAGGGTGTGCGGAATCCCCATGACCAGTAGAGGGTGTGCGGAATCCCCATGACCAGGAGAGGGGAGGGTCTGCGAAATCCTCATTCTCAGGAGAGGGGAGGGTGCGCGAAATCCCCATGACCAGGAGAGGAAGGGTGTGCGGAATCCCCATGACCAGGAGAGGGGAGGATATGCTAAATCCCCATTCGAATGAGAGGGCAGGGTGTGCGAAATCCCCATGAGCAGTAGAGGCGAGGTGTGCGAAATCCCAATGAGCAGGAGAGGGGTGAGTGCGCGAAATTCCCTTGAGCAGGGGAAGGGAGGGTGTGTTAAATCCCCATGAGCAGGGAAAGGGTAGGAGTGCGAAATCCTCATGAGCAGGAGAGGGGAGGGTGTGTGAAATGCCCATGAGCAGGGGAAGGGAGGGTGTGCGAAATCCCCTTGTAAATTTTGTGTACAAAACAATAATATCGACAATAATAACAATAACAATTTACAGTCGCATGATCATTTTACAATTCCTTTCATGAAGATAGCGCTTGGCAAAATTGCTTTTTCTACTGGACTGTTTTGAAAAGGAACGGCGACTGAAAACTGTTAAAAGTACAAAAATGTTTGGTTGTACTAAACCACTAAAAGAATATTTTGTAAAATTGTATTAGGTGCAAGCACTTTGATTGTTTATAATGGATCCTCGCCATTTCTGTTAATTATTGTAAATTAGTATTGTAAATTTCATGCATGTCAGTTGCAGTTAGGAGGCTGCTAATTGAATATTTTTAATAAAAATGCTTATCACCCCTAGCCAGTTTTATGAAATTTCAAAAATATATGTAATTTAAGATGTTCTCTGAAGAAAATTTACGTACTTTGGTTTTTGTCTTTATTTAATTGGTCGGCGAAAATCGTATTTTAAGCACATTTTCCGCCATATTGGATAAAAAAAGAAGCAGTAGAGGGATAGGGCACTAACTGTCTTAGTACGTCAACCCAGTATCACAAAATTTAGCAACTAACTTCCTCTCTATACTATAGCCATTTTCGGTAACGCGTTCACAATTCGTAAGAAATATGCCTGATAGATACATGTGTAGTTGGTGGATGTTCTGCCTTCCTGGATGTTATGATGTTTTCGCAAGATACTGGGTTGACGTCATACACTTGTTAGTGCCAGTGCCCCTTAATGCTCCTTTTTTACTTCGAAAACCGTATTTTCAAGCGCGTCGTAAAAATCGGGAGTAACTTCAAATTCAATTTTGTTGCTTGCTTTTGCTTGTATTTGAGGTCTACTTTTAAGAAAAAAAAGTTTGGCTAGGGGTGATAGTTACTTTAATAAAACTATCTATCCGCACACCTCCCCCGTGTTCCCCAGTTTCTGTACAAGGCCGATAACATACAGTGTGACAATCCTCAAACACTCCCCCATCCCCCCGACCCTTCCCTCAGCGCCTTTACTAACCTTCCAGAAAAGCACTGGAAGCTCAACTGAATGAACTTGTTGACTCCAACTTTATAGGGACTGGAGAACAGTTGGAAACGTCACCAAACAAATGCCAAACTCTTGTGGCAGGGCCTTCAAGACATGGGTTTGTCGTTCTTCGTTAAAGATGAGGTGTGTATATATGAGGAGCCGTGAAAAAGAAAAATCCTTAAATAAGCATATCCTTATGGAAAGTAAGTCTTCAGTTTGCTGTGAACGAGAATTGATTGAATCGATTTTGGTGGGATCTTTGTTGAGGTTCTTAAAGAAGGGTTAGATTGTGCCTATTGTTTATGGCTGTCTTCTACGGATCTTGTCTCTCGCAAATCCAAAACTGCATTAAAAGAACGGGATGTGAGCCCTTTTATTATACTGAAAAGATTTCAAGTGTTGTATTGTAAGGGTTTCAATAAAAGAAAACGTTTTCAGAGAAGTTTGCACTTTGTTGAATGAAACAAATTAACGTTTTGCTTCCACGGGGATTTTATATGAAGACGATGTTGTTTACCGTTATAAAGTGAAGATTGATATTGTATAAATTCAAAAATTTAGTTTTATTAAATGCTTAAAACACCGTGACCAACATCTCATTATGTTAAGGTTTTTAGACTGGATAAGTGAAATGATTGGATCTCTCAAACGCATGCGCAGATGTCACTACTAAACATTGCTGCTGACCTCGGAAATTTGTTTGTCTGCAGAACCTGAGACTTCCAACGGTAACCGCTGTGAGCGTACCTGATGGGCTCGACTGGAAAGAAGTAATAAACTATTTAAGAGAAAAGTAAGTTTAATTTGAATATAAAAATACTGGTTTCTGATTGGCCGATTTCTTCCTAAAATTTAATGGCCCCGTCATCCGGGAATTTCGTTCGTAGTTTTACCGTCAACAAACGAAGACAATTCAAATCTATTTTATCTGCATCGAATCAAAATATAATTCGAAGCGCTCAAAAGAATTTGCAATACTTTGTTCCAAGTTTTCAGTTTATTTGGTTAAATCTTTTGACACATAAAAAAGAGATCCCGGCCAAGTTGATGCGAGCAAACTTCACCTTGTCCAGCTGAAGTCCCACCAACATAGAAAATTGAATTAGTGTTTACAAGTGGATAATTAACACGGCACATAATCCAAGTTCTGGAAGAAAATATATCAGGAACTTCACGACACGTAAGATAAGAAATTTTGTGCTCGTGCTGTCCAATCACGGTATTACTGCCCCGTATATCATAAAAAAGTGCGAGTGGTATTCTTCTGAACTTTTTTTAAACGGATAGTGCTTCCTTAATTCCTATAAACTAGCTCGATATTGTGCTGTCATGAAGATTGTTCCAGTCAAAAAACACAACTTAAATTAAACATATCTATATACACTGTTGATGCACTTAAAAGTACCGACATTATCACATAAACATATGTGACAAATGTAGTTACTTGTAATTTCGCACCTATATAAACATCAGTGAGAGCTCAAAAAAACTTACTTGAACACATTTGCGTTGCGTTGCTTATTTGTAGGCACGCGGTTGAAATTGGTGTAGCAATTGTTGGACCCTCGCCAGGCAAGGTGAGTGGTTCCAAACGAGAAAGATAGATAAGCCGTCCATTTTGTTTCCTATTTTAGCTTTAGGCCCTGTCCACACGTATCCGGATATTTTTGAAAACGGAGACTTTTTTCTCCGTTTTCAAAAAAAAATACGCATCCACACGTAGCGTTTACAAATCGTATTCCCCCGTCCACACGAATACGCTAAAGCCAGGTAAATACGCTGGCTCTCTCTATAGAGCATGCGCTGTAACTAATAGAGCATGCGCTGTGGAAGAAACTGAACCCCACGAACTTAAGTATGGCGTCATCGTATTCGAAAATCTCCGTTTCGCCCGTCCACACGAATACAATAAATGTCCGTTTTCAAAAATCTCCACTCTGGAGAGCGTTTTCGAAAACCTCCGTTTTCAACGATCGAAAACGCCGTATACGTTTGGACGGAAGGTTAAAACGGAGAAAATATTCGGGGATATCCGGATACGTGTGGACGGAGCCTTAGAGCGATTTTCGATAAGTTTTTTTCTGTAGGTATTCGTTGTGATCAAAACCGATCTTCTTTTAACTTCAATTCCTTTGCTAATTTAAGGTCATCACCACTTAATTTTCTGTTTACAGTTGTCTCAAACAGGGTCGATCAGTCGGTCAAAAAATATAACAGAATGTGACAGTCTGCAAGACACAATGGTGTTTCAAGTTCATTCAGCACTTTTCACATGGCAGTATAGTTATACATTTACCTTTGTGGTTTTGTCGCTCTACTGATTACGTTTCTCTTTTGTCTCCAACAAGAGTTCTTTGTTTGCAAATGATAAAGGAAACGTGACTTGAAATTCGCCTCTTTTCCAACTTAACTCTTGTGGAGCAAACACGGTCCCGCTTGGTTGAGGCTAAAGTTAATGTCCGGCATCTTCTGGCCAACAGAAACTGCAGCCGAAACCAAAGCGGGACTGCATAAGCAAGTTCCCCGAAAACGCGTTCTAACACACTATTTACAGATAACCTTCACACGCATTCGAAGTTTCGATCTCTTGGACGTCATTATCAAGAGTAGTTATAGTAAGTTCCACGACTACAGAGCCATTGATGCTTAACAAAGGATTTTCGCTCTAACAGAGTCATACTGAATGTCGAGTGTGGTTCTTACTTATATTACGAATGAAGCGAAGCATCTCGAGAATAAGACTGTAACTTTCCGGAGCTCTTCTTTAAAATTCTGAAATGATTGCTCAGATCAGGAACATCAGTACACCCGTGCTTTAGATTAGTTTTCTGCGTGTAATACAAGACGAGGGCATTTATCAGATTTATACACACAGACTAGACGGTTTGATTGATGAAAGCACGTAGTAATCAAAGTATAGAACACAGCTTTCCAGTTGACTGTAAACAGAAATGAAGCCCCAACTTGCTTCAGGTGAAAATGAACAGATGAGCTAAGGCAATTTAACAGGACAAAACATGTTGTGTTTAGAGCTAAAAATATTGAAAAAGGTTTAACAACCTTCGTTTGGAGTTATTTCAGCTGTTAAACTTCTAATTTTAAGTTCTTGTTAATTTTATTTCGTTCGTATTTACAGTTCTGGCGAATAGGTTTGATGGGAGGTAACTGTACGAAAGAGAATGTCCACTTTATTCTCCGAATCCTCAAAGAAGCCATTGACGCCTGCAGGAAGTAATCAGCAGTTACTGAACTGAAGCTATGGCCTCGCTAAGGCTGGGAAACGATGATAAAGAACGAAATCATGCATGTATTTTACAAACTCTAAAGCAAGTTTTCGTTTAGTTTCGAGAGAAAACAAAACATAGCGAAGATAATTTTATTCGGTTACACTCTTTTTTATACTGATCATGAGAGCTTTCTTAATAAGAACGTCAGGCTGAAAACTGGCCAAAATTTAAGCGCATGCTAAGAGCACACCCATGCTCCTTTACTCTTCCACTTTAATGTAATCAAACATAGAATATGGAGGCTTGTATTTTTTTCACATAGATACACATTTAATGTCTGGACAGCAGCCAGTGACTAAGTTTCGTTTCGCGAGATAAATGTGATAAAAAAAATCATAATTGTGCTGAACAAAACTTTGCAATTTAGAACCTCTAACAAACTGATTATATTATTTTAAGAACATATGAAGCTACAATCCCCAAAATATTCAAGAACATTCAGCCTTGGCAGAAAACAAGACTTTCTTATAAAAAAGAGTGTAATTTATATTCAACAATCAGACTTGATCAGGTTTTCAGAGCCATTTGCCGAGTCGCTACTGGTTGAACGAAACTTAGCAGCATTTATCTATAAATAAGAATTGCACATGCTTGCAGTGACTAATAAATAAAAGGAAAGAAAACCAAACCATCGTGAGTCTTCATTCCAAACACCAAATTTTGTGGCAATCAATCCAAACAAGGACGAAGATACGATACAAAAAATATATAATAGGAAAACAATAGTTATTATGCAAATGGTTTCATGGAGTACTGCTTACTTTGTCTTAGCTTCGACGTCGGATTGGCTTTGAGACATGAGGCCCTTTGCAGTCAGAGGTCACGTGACCAGATTAGCTATGACAGAATCAACCTCGTTCCCAGGGTCTTTCGAGGAGGAGACCCAGACCAGACCCTGGGAACGAGGATGTGACAAAATGATGGTCATTTTCAGTATCCCACTGCTCAGAATGCAAACACTGTAGTTGTGTTTGACTTGTTAATTTTTTTTTGGAGTTACTGAAAGAGATATAAAATTTCTCTCAGACCTGAAATAGTTGTGTTGTAATTATGCCTACAATGGTACAGTGTATAAGGCCAATGAAAATTGATGTCATGTTTCTCGTCAGCGCCCGCATGGGATTTTAGCACCGCGTTGAGAATTTATTATTCATTATTTTTTGAAAAACAAAGATATTAATGGTTCATCAACAATTTAATCACAAATTTTTGGTTCGAACATTTTTTTCCTGTTTTTTTTTCGATTAAAAATTTGTTGTTTGCACATCTGAACGAGGCTTACAAGTTTCAACTTCGATTTCATCGCGTGCACCTCATGTCCACCATTTGTGCTTTGTTGTTCACCCGAGCAAATCGAGTTTTTTGTGACGACAAGAACCAAGGGTACTCACTCTGCCCTGTTTTCTTCGATATCAATGATACAATAGTCAGACTAAAAAAAAACAGTTTTATGCCTTCAAAACGACCATACTTGTACAATAATGAAAATTAATGAATAATGAAAAATGAAAAATTCCCTCACCAATTTTTTGAAAGTGGCTGACGAGAAACATGACATCAATTTTCATTGGCCTTATGTTATTACCCATTGGCACTTATAGCACCTTAGCTAGCTAGAACTAGTAATAAAAGTAACATTTTAACTAAATAATCTCAGGTCTACTTCATACCTTGAGTATTTGATGCAATTCACAGAGTCTGGTTGTATCAAGCGACCATTGTCAGCCATACTAAATGACTGCTGGCAATTTTCAGCGAAGTATTGCCACTCCTGAAATGTCTGTCCTTGGTTTATCGACTTCTCAATTTTGATGCCTTTTGGAAATGGTCCATAGAATGTCATAAGGACATGAAAAACCTAGAAAAAGAAATTTAATATAGCTGAGGCCATTACAAGTTAAACACAGTTATAAATCCAGATTTACCACTGTTCTTATTATCTGAATTTAGAATTAAACCAGCTCTTCTAACATTTTTGTACCCAACAGACATAAACGGGCACCTCTAGATATTACAGCTGCAACATAGTCCAAGTATTGCCTGATGTAGTCTGGTGGGAGTCAGTTGTTCGAAAAAATCCTCAGAGTCAAATTAGTATTAATAAAGACTGGGTATAATCAGGGGCCTACCGACAAGTCGAGTGCCCTGCTCGAGTTCACCAAAGAATAACATGCGTGGTATCCGCGTCTCATCCATCCACACCATGTGCCCGGCCAAACGCAGGCGCGCTTCCATAACAAGGGCTTCAATACCACGAGTTTGACACCTTTCTAGCACTTCAGTTTTTGTCACCCAGTCTTTCCAACTAATCCCCGCAATGCGGCGTAGGCACCTCATGTGAAAACTGTCTAGTTGTCTGATCTGTTTACGGTACATCGTTCAGGTTTCGCAGTTGTACAGCAGCACTGGGATTACCGCTGCCTTGTACACTGCCAGCTTTGTGGACAGATGCACGTCTCTGGTGTTCCACAGTCTGCGCGAGAGGCGACCAAACGTTCTGAAGCTTTTGCAATCTGGTTGGTAATGGTAAGCTTTTGCAATCCGGCAGCATCAATCGAGCAGTTGCTGGAAACAGTGCCCCCCAGGTAACGAAACTCGTCCACCGCCTTCAGTCTGCACTGGTTTAATTTCACTGCTGGTACCATCGGATTTGTCCCGAGCTTTGTTTTTTTTTCTGCTGATAGGTATCATATAAATAGCTTAATCTTCTTCCGATATCGATATTTGAAGTAGCTTTCCAGGGAGACTAACAAACTAACTGGACAAAAACAAAAAAATCTGTATAAAACAAAAATTGTTTGACCTTCAGAACTATTTAACATACTTATTGATATTTTCTTTATTTTCACTGTTTTCACGATCGTTTCACTTCGGTTCATGTAAGCTTGAAGCTTGGTAGCTAGCGCCCAAGCTTCCAGCGGATATAGACCATCGTGCCCGCCATAAATCGTATCGGCAGGTGATCGAAGGAAAATAAGATGGACAAACACACGTGATGAGCAACTTTACTACTTTTAATTAGCAAAAAAACGAATTACGAAGATGGCTTTAAGATGCATTGCAAAAGCCATAATTAGCTTTCAACGATAAGTTAATTCATATTCTATTTTTTGACAATTTATCTCTCCTGAAGCAAAATACATCATCAGTTATTTTTATAGCATCTGAAGCCAATCGGTCGGGCCGAAGTCGTAATTGATAACTGTATTTGGCCAACATTTTAGCTAACAGATATTGCGGTACCCCCATCAACACCCTCTTTTTAGTACATAACGGATCAAAAACAACAAAATCGTGGATTATAATTATTATTACCGTTATCGTTATTGCTACCGTTACCAGTACCGCTACCGTTACCATAATCCAACCATTACCATTAGCGTTACAATTACAATTATCATCATATCACAACCGTTACCATTATTTTTACCGTTATCGTTACCATTACCGTTACGGTTACCGTTATCGTTACCGTTACCGTTACTATTACCATTACTGTTACTGTTACTGTTACCGTTACCGTTATCATTACAGTTACAGTTACCTTACCGTTACCGTTACTATTAGCGCTACTACTACCGTTACCTATACCATTATCACTACCGTTACTGCAATCATTACCGTTTACACAACTGTTACCGTTACTATTACCATTACCGTTTTCGTTAACCGCTATCATTACCTATACAATTACTATTACCATTACCATTACAGCTGAACTTTCTAAAGTTGACGTAGTTTTACACTAATCTATTTTCGTAAATATTTCAGGTACAAAGTAGTTTCGACACACCTGTTGCTTTTGGCTTGCCGTTACAGAGCTCTTTGTCACAGCAGAACACTTCACACTTGAAGGAGGTAGCCAAGACCTGTTG
Source organism: Palythoa mutuki (assembly GCA_027575235.2). Lineage (NCBI taxonomy): Eukaryota > Metazoa > Cnidaria > Anthozoa > Zoantharia > Sphenopidae > Palythoa > Palythoa mutuki. The sequence goes on from JAODFW020934101.1 coordinate 9,798, forward strand.
GCAGACCGGATGGGTATTCCTTTGGCACATCTCATGAGAAGAGCAGCCTTTTACAAACGTTTTTAACCGCAGTCCAGCTGAACGTGGTCATCATCACCGTAATTAGAATCATAATCATAATCATCTTCATCATTATGATTATTATTAACATTATCATTATAATTAATGCAACATCATCATTACAATCATAAATCAACAATTCATAAGTTACATTTTTAACAATTAATTCATTTCTCGAAAACAGTCAAGGAAAAATGACAATGACGATCAAGTGTCTTATCTATTCAATTAAGTTTACCGTTGCATATATAAGTAAAGGGAAAAAAATTACGGTAAAGTGTTCCAGTCAGACAGAACATGTTTCTCAAGTGAATTATTCAACGCAAAAAATTGTTTTTACCTTGCCATGTGTAACTTTGTCGCAATGCTGTCGAAGTCGTTCATTTTTTTTCTTTTTTAATCTATGACGGGCATTTTAAGAAGTAAATAAAAATGTATGTTATGAAACTCTGCGACTACGCGTTTTTTTTTCTTTGCCCAATCATGGCTGCCACTTCCTTGGTACTTCGGCTGCGCACGCGTAGTTGCAGAATTCCATACATGTACGATGTAGATTTACTGAAAAGAATCTTAAATACTAAAATCTTTCAAACAAAAAAAAATATATTTTGCCAAATTTTAATATGTGTGGAAAATATTATAACAGAAATACCAATTGGAAATGCATGATTTAAAGGAGATATTTAAACCAGTGCGTGCAGTTAGTTGTGTAATTGCTCGACAGACAGACGAGTTTTCGTCTTCTGTTCGTACAGCAGTACTCTTTATTCCTTCTCTCTTTCTACATTGCTCTTGCAATTTGCTATGTCTGTTTGCTCTATTTGCTCTCTCTAAAGCTAGCTAAAAACTACATTATAAAGTAAAGTGCAACCGTAATCGTACTTAGTATATGTACTAGAACTGTGGTCATTGCCTGATTGATTAGTAAAAACATGATTTTAACTGACTTTGTTAATCGCCTGTCATCTAGGCCGTAATGATATCGGCCGAGATTATTTGTTTGTGATTGGCGTACTTCGATCCTATTGGTAATGTGTTTGGAGTCACTAGGGTACGTCTATTGAGTGTAGGATAGTTCTGTTGAGCGTAGGATAAGTCTGTTGAGTGTAGGATAAGCCTGTTGAGTGTAGGATAGTTCTGTTGAGCGTAGGATAAGTCTGTTGAGTGTAGGATAGTTCTGTTGAGCGTAGGATAAGTCTGTTGAGTGTAGGATAGTTCTGTTGAGCGTAGGATA
>JAODFW020934197.1:0-11091 GCA_027575235.2 Palythoa mutuki
GATCTATGATAACAACACAACTATTTCAGGTCTGAGAAAAATCATATATCTCTTTCAGTAACACCCCAAAAAAAATTAACAAAAGTCTTACATTTTGATTTTGTAAAAGAACAGTACAACAAAAAAATTATCATTTAAAAATCTGAAAATTTAATAAACGGGGGGTCTTAATAAGGTCTGGGGGGGTTGGGAAAAATTGAAGTTTTAATATGGGGGGGGGCATTTATTTGGCACCCAAGAAACCAATATGCCCTTTGTCGTGTCTGAGGATCAAAGGGTTAAAAATGTACACATTTTATGATCTGTAAGAAGACTAATTTACTACTAAGGTTCTTTGTGTGGCTAAATCATCAACTGGTTCTTTTACTTAACTAGAAAATAAACTGCTAATAAATTTCAAAGCTTTTCCGTACTGAAAACCAAGCATGATTACCGTATTAGCTTGTGCATATGTCGAAACCGAGCATAAGTCAAGCCACATTCTTGGGTTTAGAATTGATACTTTTTTAAAAATTTGTCATTTTAGTTTTTGCCTGTGTATAAGTCAACGTCAGTTTTTTAGGTTGATTTTCTTGTCTCCTAACTTTTACTTATACACAAGCAAATATGGTAGATTAAATGCTTAGCATAAAAGTTCAAGAGTTAAAGTTTCAGTTTAATTTTTGAGGTACAAAGTACTTTATATAGTGTTCAGTTCACTTTAACATGTTGATAACTCTTCTACTGACGAGTTTTATTCAACAATCTTCGAATAAATTATAACTAGAGATCTCAGTTCTCTCATGCATGTCTCTGGAAGACAAGAGTTGGACATGATTAGTGGACAATGGTTGTATGACACATGGGGCATTTGTTTTGAACATTTAGCCATTTCCGTAGACACATGGTATGAAAATAGTGTTTACATGGAGTCACTTTGGCTGCCTTAAGCTCGTCAAGGCAAATAGCACATATATCTTGCAGATCTTCAATCTCTTCCTGGGTGGCATATGGCAGTGCATTCATTTTTTGATTAACCATGTGACGCATTCTCAAACTCTGCCAGCCTTCCTTTGCTGGGGTCCAAATATTCACATACACATGAAGAATTGCCATCACAATTTGAAACAAGGTCCACTCCAAGCTGAAGTCACACACTCGATAACAAAGTACTGCAGATATCACAATAAACTCAAACAATCGGCAACTGCCATTAATGTAATATACATAATCATCCAGATTCTCCCACAGTTGATCCTGATGAGCCTCGTACATATACATGCCATATAATATCAAAGCTGCAGTTATTTGTGCAATTGTAATGACATTTGGAGTCACAAAAGGAATTCTTTCCTTGAGGCTATAAACACTAAAGGCCAGATAAACTGACACCAACAGCAGAGTAATACTAAAACATAATACTCGCAAATGTTTTTTGTAGCTCCTTGCATGCTGTGATCCCAAAGCTAATAACAATGGTTCTGTCATTTCAAACATTGATCTCATCAATGCTGAAAGAATAAGATATGAAATCAACTCCAAGAGAACCATCTTCCGACTTGTGTCGCAGCTTGCAAGACCTGTATATAACGACAGGAAAAAGAAACCAAATCCTTCTCTCATACCATTGGGGTTTCCAGCTGGGTCATCTGGGATGGCCACAAGTTCTTCCCGGTAATAAAAACTCACCAACTGCAGTAACAACCCTGATAGTTTGTAAATTATAAAACAACATCCAAGAACAGAAAGTATTGAGCTGCATGTGTGCGCCATACAGAGGTGAAAAAGCTCAATCACTGATAATTGCTGTGTTGAAAACACAAGTAAGATAATCAAGTTGGACGTATAAGAAATGATTGATAACGATGCCAGACACAGTGGAATCTCAAGACGCTTCCAGTGAAATAGTAATACCACTGTCAGACCATACATTCGATACATCCATTGTGATGTTGCAATGGTATTTAAAATACCAAAATATGTGTGGTAAACACAATGATAAAGTCCATCAAGGGCAAGCTGAACTACTACAAAAAAACAGCTACACAACCACAGTGGAGGATCTTTCTGTGAACCATTCACATATCTTGTAAGTACTGGAATTGCCGCAACAGTGAATATAATTGGTTTCACCGTATGGAATGTTTTTGAATACAAAGTAACAGATATTATATAAAAAACCCATGCTCCCACAATAACTGGCAGCAGTGGAAACCAATGACCAGCTTGTAACTGAATCCCTTGCTGGAAGTAGTCTTTTGCTGCATTGTAGAAGTCTACTGAGTTGTGTACATTGAGGTACAGTACCAATGTAACATCAGCAACAAACAAAAAATAATTGTAGATGCTGTTCAACTGGTCTCGGCTCACAGAAAACAAGAGAAGCAAACAAATAACAGCTGATGAAAAAAAAACAACATTAAGTCAATAAAAGGAATGGAATATACAAACTCAATGCTACTGGGGTTTAAATTAAAGTTGGAGCTGTAAATCAAAGAGTAAATGTCAGATGTTGTGTGACTGCCATGTTTACTTTTTAGGGCTCAAGACTTCATAAAGACCTGAATGGCTCAGGACTTCATAAAGCCTGGAGGGCTCAGAACTTCATAACGACTTTGAAGTTTCTTCTGGCCACCTAGCAATTATGTCAAAAAACATATGTACATTATATCTTACATTTGTCAAATAAGACTTGCAAGTCGGAATCTGGCACTCTTAAGGGTAGCTAACTTTCAACCACAATACAGGCTAAAGTCTATCCCTCTTCTTACATAAACACTGTTCTTGATTATAATAATTGTTCAACATAAATTTTAAGATAGTTAAAAAAAGCTCTTCCAAGCTGAAACGATTTAATATGAACAGTTCTTCTTCTGTATTTGTAGAATACTGGTTGTAATTTATTTATTAATTCACTGCTTTCCTCCAGAACTGCCAACAGACAGGACTGTTTAAATACCAATAATTCAAACTACCAAAAACATTATCTAAACACATATATATCCCTATATATATCCCTCTTGAAGATTTGATTTTTTATCCTTGAAAAGAAATCAATGACACAGACATATATAATAAAACAAAATACAAGACGTTATGCGTTTGATCGATGACGCGAGATAAAGCTGTGGTGATAGTATACCATCCATTTCATTGGAGCAGGCCATGCAAAAAAGTCTTTGAGGTTCTTACCCGATACTTGAATGAGCCGTGCATGTGACGTCCATTCATCAAAGTCCCTAATATCTAAAGTTAGTAAAATCTCTAATATTAACAGAAAAGGTAAGCGAAAAACGACTTCATAAACTCTTCCTCCCATTTTCAATTTGTAACTTTTCGCAGAAAACTTACAAGATATTAGAAGCATTGTGATTGGGCATTTGCTTGATCATCCTAGCCAATGAAGTGATATGTAACAATAGTCACTTTCGTTACCAGGACTTTCTAGGTCTGAATTGAATGATTGACGGCCCAGACTGCAACGCGAAACTGCCACACGTTTGTGAGGGAAAATGGCTGCAGCAGTTGAGATGAATAATGGCAACCCAGATTTCAATCAAAATGGCGAGGTAAGCAGTTTCTTCGGGTTGTCGTTGTTAAATTTAACATTAAAAACCCGTAATTGAAATTGTTTTTATCCCCGGAAGAAATAGTGGGTTTATTTTTGAGGAAGTATCAAAAAATTGAAAACTTTTCCAGCCGTAGCACAACGAGTGGACTAATTATAATTTATCAGACTCGCTCATGGTTTCGCTTGTTCATAACTAGAGTAGACCAGTTGGATTTTTGGTGTTTGTTTGTTGCCAAAACAGAATACATTTGTTTTAATTGATTTTTTTATTCGAATTTACAAATATAGACCCCTCTAACGATTTGCATTCAACACAATGTAGATCTGCTAATAAAAGTACGCGTACCAACAAGTACCGCCATTCTGAATGCAAATGCTTTAAAATCTACAAAGGGACTAAGCCATTACTGCAGATTTAAAAACAGATAATGGTGTGAAATATTGTATATAATGGTTTGAGATATTTTAGTACAGTATTTACGAGCTATTATTAGTTGAATAAAAACAAGTAAATTAGCTGTGAGATAGTTTATAAATTGACTTTAAAAACCTCCAAAGGGAATTATGACCGTCACAAGACAACCAATACCTACTTTTCACTTTCTATCTCCTACTTTTAATCATTTTGAAACTACTTTAATGCGATGTTTTGTTTATTATGTGGATATTCATTTGTGAAAACTGTGATAATGATATTAAGGCCACTTAAAAATATATCCCAGTTTATCATCAAAATTTTCCCAAAATTCAGTGAGGAAGGGGGGTGCTTTTTTTTCACTCTGGTGAACACACTCAAAACTATCACATGTGGACAAAGTGGAGATTCCTAAGAGGGATCTTGATTGGTTCAGCAAGCATGGCACATTTGTTTTGAAACAATTCAATAAACTTGCTCACATGAATGGGACTCAAGTGTCATAATATGCCACTGGTCGAAGTGTTTGTTATGCTTTTTTATTATTTTGCAACAGAGAAAACATTTCTCTACTTTTTTCGTCATAATTTATTTTATTTAAAAAACAAAAAAAGTCAGTGCGCTGGCAAAAATCAGTGCATGCACTCATAATAAATGGGATATTTTTCCAAGTGGCCTAATGATGATGATAATTATTATAATGATAAATATAGAACAAAACTCTTATGTTTGGAATGTTGCTTATGGAAGAGCTGATCTCAACATTGAACAAACAGTGTGATTGTATTTACTCTAAAATAATTGTTTAGAGCAATCAGTTTTAAATAGCATTATTTTATCATTGGTTTGGTTTTATAGCATTTTAATTTTTTTAAAATTTTGACATTTGCATATTTAACCATATTTAGTGGTTATCGCATAATGTATTAGATTACATTTCTCTTGAAAATGACAGAAGAGAGGTTGAAATGTTGTGATTTTTTATTGCCAATTTTTATGTGCTTTTGTTTGAAAAAATTCAAGGTTGTAGTTTATGAAGCCATTTTAGAAGGCAAGTTTAATAGCAGAGTTAATGTTATTGAAGATTATCACCGCAGAAAAACTTTACTTCTACAGCTAATGAAGGGAGAAGATGAAACAGGAAGTGGAAATGAAGGATCAAAGAGAGAACGAAGACGAAAACGAGGATTTGATGTTGGTCCAGGCGAAGGTAGTCCTTTTTATGTTGGGTTATAATTTATCCAGCTCCAATTGCTTATTTTCTGTGGTCAAGTACACACAATTTAACTTTATGATGTTATTATCAACTGTTCTAAGTACCATCACACAATAAAATACGTCTGTAAAAGTGAATTTAAATTACGTTGAAATGCATTGGATTAAGATAGTCTTGAAACAGCGAAGGTAGCTCTATATCTTTTCCAACTGGATATTTTAGCTTTAATGTGTACCTCTCCTGATGCTCCCAGCTAAATTTCTCTCTAGGTATCCATGGCAACTGGTCTTGAGGTTCCTAAAGTATATCTGTCATTTACTTGTTTAAATTTTTTTTTCAAGTCCTTTCTTTCAGACTCTGAGCCATGTAGCTCCAATCATTATGGCAAGTTGGTAAGAAGTAACCTGGATTACGATTTTGTGGGGTCAGATAACTTTGGTCTTTTCAAAACAGGAAATGTTCTTTGTTATAATATTTAACTGCCATATGGCATTTTAGAGGTTTATGTTCATTTTTGGAAAAAAGTGACCAAGAAGCTAATTTATTTTGTCTTTTAGAACCCTTATTAAAAAGCTGAGTGATAAGTTAAATAGATCTAGCAGGCATTCTGGTGGCCCTAATACTCTTAGAAATCTCTAGTTTTTTTTTTGTGCTATACAAAAGAGCTACTTTTGTGGCAATTAATGTTTTGAGTTTTCCCTAAAAATACCTACTTTTTTCCCCTTTGTAATCATGGTTTAGTGGTATTGCGTCAGGAGTTTATCTATGGACTAATGTATGGTTCTAAAGATGTTTCAAAATTGTGTCACTCAGCAGAGGTGACAGCATAAAAGCCCTAAAATAGCCCTAGGTATTTTCTTGCTATTTATCTTAAAAGTTCACATTTTTCAGAGAAAAAGTTGCTAATTTTCTCCCTAAGTTTTGTTACAAGCCAGCAGAATGCCTGATCTAGTAAATGTTTCTGACATATACAAACCCAGTCCAAGATAATTACAGGTCAGGTATTGTTGCTTGAAGTTGGTAAGAACCAGTATTAAGTTAGTAGAGAATGAAGTAATGAGGTGTAGATCTCTTGTTCTTCTAAGTAAGATAGTAAGGGGAGAAAAACATATAGAGTAGATCGAGAGCGAGCAATAAATGCCAGAAGTGCAAGTATTTTACTTTAGGTCAGTTTGGAATTGTACTTTCCTGAAACGTAAATATGTTTATGGTAAGTTTAAAAAGCAAAATTAAGCTAGCAGCAAAAAATGAGCCCACTAATAAAATATTCCTAAAAGGAAGTGTTAACTTGCTGTGTATTTCATGTGCGTGCAATTCAGTGTCTGGATTTAAAAGAAGGTGATTAGCAACCCACCCCTTTAACCAATGTTTTACCCTTTACTAATGCAGAAGTACATAATGATGGTTATAAGCTGATATGTTATCTCAACCATAAAAAGCTAATCACTGTTTTCCAGCCCTTTGGGAAAAACCCTGTATCTGTATAGTTTTAGGTACATTTGTTTCTGAATGAATTATCATCTGCTAGGATAGGAAGTCATTTAAAATAAAATGTTTGCTGTGTACTTGACCAGTAGGCAAAGAGGTTGTTATCTTCTTGTTCATTTGTCTTTGTAGAACAGTTTTAAAAACTGAATTCAGTTGTGGTATTTGAGTGATGTTACCATAAGTTGACAAATGATAACTATTGTGTTGTTTTTCTCCTTTTTTTCTCTGTTTTGTCTTTTTTACGTGCATCCCATCAAAATAAAGATTGAAGTTTGTACCAGCAGCCTATGGCTAACCTTACCGGATGAGCACTATTTGGTAAACTGGCGGCATGTTTTACTTGAATGTCTACTATATAATACATTTAAACAGCTATCTGTCATGGTATTTATTATTAAGTTACACATCTTCATGTCACATCTTTTTCAAGAACACATACACATCTGTGACAGTAAACATCCAATAATAACTTTTATGGTAAGATGTAATAGTTTTCGTGAAAGATTTCTACTTATAAAAACATCAAAATAAAAGTTAAGTTCTGCTATCTTACGTCACAATAAACCATTTTTCCATTAAATTTAGTAAAATTATTCTTGTATAAGATCATACAAACTTCGTCATTTTTTTCTGATTTTCCATAAAGATTTTAGGAAGTTTTCCTGATTAACAAACTTGAAATAATGTGAAAATTGGAGAAATCGATGAAAGTGTAGATCTAAAGGTTTATTGTTGATTAACTTTTCACAAATATCAATGACATTTTATATCTCAAGACATCACGATGAAGTCTTAAAATAATTCTCAAACAAATAGGATGACAACACTAATGAATTATAGTGGGAATATTGTGGTGATATTTTGGGTTATTGCCAGCACACTTAAGTTTTAACATGGTGCTTGTCGTGTTTGTAGATGCTTTAGTGAATGGTGATGCACATGACGAACAGCCGATGGATGATGGGTCAGCAGGAGAGCTTATTGCAGGACCAGGAGCAGGTGGTATGCAACCCAGACCATCAGAGTTCAAGAAAGCATTGCCACCACTCACCCTTTTACAGGAAGAGATGCTTAAAAGGGCAAAGCGCTATGCCATGGAACAGTCAGTTCAACAGGTAAAATTCATAAATAATCATAATAAATACAAATTTGTATAGCACCACACTGTGATATTCAGGTGCTTTACAATCTAGACTAAATCTAATCTAAAATAAATTGCTGAGGTCAAAAAAGGCCCAAAGTTTTCAAACACCGCATATTTAAAAAATAAACTGAACATTTGGATAGTTTTACCATTATTTTTATTTTTGTTCATTATGAATAATACCATTATTTAAATGCCAGTTGCTAGTAAAGATAACCATAACTCACCAACTGATTAAAGTTCATTCCTTGAAATCACATTGAGATTCTAAACCATTCACACCAAGGGATACTTTGATTGAATTTGTTCTTTGTTGCATCTGATAAAGTTTTGTACCAAACGTCAATTGGAAACTAATTTTTTACACACACTTTAGAAAATGTAGATGCACAGCAACAAACTGAATAAACCATTGTAGCAAACTGGCTGACAATAGAACCAAACCATGTGACTGAGTGACCTGATCTCACCTAGTAGCAGTAATAAAGAAAACACTTAGCATGTTTAGATTGTTAAAACTGAGTCTGTCTTGACTGCACCATGACTCTTTTACTCATTCTTTTTTTCAGTTCCATATGTATGAATGAATACGTGTAAAATTGCCAGGAATTGTGCAGAAGGTTCCCCCTAAGTCTTTTTTGGGTGTGGAATTGGGGGTAGTTTTGCTTGGCCTTACCCACCCACCCCACAAAAATTGCCTCTTGGGCTTATTCTACACAATATCCAATTGCTATAAATAATTTTATACTGCTATTTCTCAGCAGGATTTATGGGGCAATGATTATTGCTTTGAATAGCAAATCATAACTGTGTTGTGTTCTCATGTTAGGTCCTAGCCAAGCAGCAGGTTTTATGGGGCAATGATTATTGCTGTGAATAGCAAATCATAACTGTGTTGTGTTCTCATGTTAGGTCCTAGCCAGGCAGCAGGTTTTATGGGGCAATGATTATTGCTTTGAATAGCAAATCATAACTGTGTTGTGTTCTGACACATGTTAGGTCCTAGCCAAGCAGCAGGCACTTCAGCAGCAACAGATGAGTGCTCTCCAAACTGCAGCACAAAGGCAGAGGGCACTTGCTCTCATGTGTAGGTAAGCATAAAACATTTTCTCTTTTTGAATCTTTAAATATTTCCTTGAATAAACTATAAATATAGCAATGATTAAAAAAAATGATCTTTTTATAATATTTACAGTGCCACTCATTTTTGTGATGAAAACCAACCAGGAATCTTTAAATTTTTTGTATTGAAGATGAATCTCAATTACTGCTTTGTTTCATAGAATATACAAAAACTGAACTTTTCCTATTTCTGATTGTCAGAGTCTATGTCGGCAGTATCAACTTTGAACTGCGAGAAGAACACATCAGGCAGGCATTTGCTCCTTTTGGTCTTATCAAGAAAATTGATTTGTCTTGGGACCCGCTAACTATGAAGCATAAGGTTGGTTTAATGTGAATGTGTTTTCTTGTCATGTTTTATTATTTATCATAGATACACTGGTTTAAACAATAAAATCTAAATTATTTCTTGTTCCAAAATGGCTTCCAAGGCCAGTTCTTATTTCTGTTTAATCTGTTTTAAGCTGTGTTAGTTTTTGTTAACAAATATATGTTTTTCTTAACAAGACATTGCCTCTTCAGTGTAGTATAAGGAATTATCTGTTTTGTTTTAAGCTGTTAAGCAGCTTGGCTTCTCTGTGTGGACAGAACATTAGTTTAAACAGGTTTCTCAATAAATTGCTTATGTTCATGGCAGTAGTGGACTTCCGCATAGCTATTACTCTCCTCCAGATCTCCACATTTTGCATTTTGTTACTCTGTCTCGTTTTTGTCTTTCCTCTTCAACATTTTGGCCTCAGTCATGCCTTTTTCAGAAGGAGTAGTGAGATGAGTTATTTGGCATAAAGAGTACCATTTTTAAAAGTTAAAAAAGCTAAAAATTGTGTTTTATAGGGTTTTGCATTTGTGGAATATGATTTGCCAGAGGCAGCACAACTTGCACTGGAGCAGATGAATGGTGTTCTGCTTGGTGGGAGAAACATCAAGGTATGTCTGTTGAAACTTTTCATCTTGAAGCAGAGATTATCCATGCATAAAATAATCAGTTATTAGCAGTTTTGAGTTAACTTTTTGCTGTGGAGCCATTTTCAACCAGAAACTTCAATAAGCAGTAATAAACAGTAAGCCTGCATGTCAGTTGTGTGAACACTGTGCTTTCCTTGAGTTGAAAGCTTACAAGTTGTTCTGACTTGTTGTTGATAGGTTGGTAGACCCAGCAATGTGCCTCAGGCAGCCCCACTTATTGAGCAATTTGAGCAGGAAGCAAAGCAGTACGCTAGAATCTACATTGCATCTGTTCATCCAGACCTTTTTGAAGACGATATTAAAAGGTCTGTTAACCTTTCACTTCTTAATACAATTTTAAATTTGCATTTTCAACAAAGGGAACGAAAGTAAGTGGGAAAAATCTGATCTTGTATCTTTATTTTTTCCTGCAGTGTGTTTGAAGCTTTTGGGAAAGTTGTGAGTTGTACTTTGGTGCCTGATGCAGTTCCAACTAAACATAAAGGATATGGTTTTATTGAGTATGAAAATCAACAATCAGCGAGTGATGCTATTGCATCAATGAATCTGTTTGATCTTGGTGGGCAGTATCTGCGAGTTGGTCGTGCAATCACTCCACCAGCATCAGCAGTTCAAAACCTCCCCCCTGGTACACTTCCACCAGCTGCAGCCCTTGCTGCGGCAGCTGTATCAGCCAAGATCCAAGCACAGGAGCAGGGCTTGCCAGGACTTCAGGGTAAATCTTTAACCCTCTCATTCCCAAGTAATTGATCAATGTTCACCTCTCCTTATGTGAACAAAATGATATACCTGGTCATGATAAAATAAGGACTAGATCAAGTGGAATAATCCCAAAATTTAGAAAATAATATTTTCCCAAACTGCTAATATGGAAGGTATAGGGCCTGGTTAGGACAATTAACCAATACGTCATTTGCCGCTTGTGGGGCTAAAGGGGTTAACTTAAGTCAGGATTTTTACACAGCCTCAGAAAGTCTAGGAACTTATTCTTCTTCTTATAAATTTTAGCTTTGGGAAATGTCTGAAAGTCTAAAAAGTAGCAAATGATGCAGAGTTTTACCGCCGCCTGGTTAGCCTAGTTGGTAAGGCGCCAGTCTGCCGTGCGGGAGGCTTGGGTTCAATTCCCAGCCGGACCTCCACTCAGGGTCTTAAAATAACTGAGGAGAAGGTGCTGCCTTTGCTCTAACATC
>JAODFW020934291.1:0-11088 GCA_027575235.2 Palythoa mutuki
TGACAATCCTGGAATAGGCAAAAAACTTCTTTTTTTTACTTCCAAAAGTAATGATTAAAAAGTAAGCTGTTTGTTAAAATATTTTTGTTGTGACAATGCTCTAAAACAAAAACTGCGACTCTGGAAGGCTTGATTTTTGTCCTAAAATATATCTTCTATTAATATACTAGGTGTATTGCTAAGCTAAGTTTTGAAAAAAGGTGGGTGAAGCATTCAAGTTTTAATTGATAGAGAAGGTACTGAATTTGCTTGAAAAGGTCCTGGAAAGTCCTTGATAAGTCCTCGAATTTCACATCCAGTAAATAGTGGCAACCCTGTGTTATCCTCGATTTGAAAACTGCAGTATGGAAGCGTAGAAGCGCACTTCAGTTATGGCGAAGATCACTTCAAATTTCCATTATATTAGAAACCTTTGGATCCGGGCAAACTCGTTGTCGAGCGGATAAGTTTTCTGGCAAAAGTCGTCCTATCGACAGCAGGTTTGTTGGTAAATGCGCGCGCCCTCTTAAAATCTCGTACTCAATTTTATTAGGAAAAAACATTTGATTTTTGATAAAAATCGCGATGTTTTTATTGCAAACATTTTATAGCAGTACTCACTGCCATCGGGGCGGAATCCCAAACTTGAAAACAATACTATGAACAAAGTTGAGAACATGCTTCGTTGCGCTTCAAGTGTTCATGAATATGCGAGGCTGTATCCGATACGAGATGTTCACTGAAATGCTTAGCTAGGTGTCGGACTGTTTTACCGACATAGCTGGCTGTACAGCCAGCACACAAGAATTTACAAATGACGCGTGCGCGCAGATCAATAGGGATATGATCTTTAACACTGAAAAGACTGCCCATTTTAAATGAGTTGAAAAGTAACTTAATATTTATATTATTGCACTAGCGTTTTGCCAAAAGGGCTAGACGCTTTTAAGTGAAAGATTAATAAGTACCAACAGACGGCAATTGTTATAGTTGTTTTTTGTTTGTTTTCTGTATGCTAATTTTTTCAGCCTTACATATTTACTCATTTACAAATCTCTAACTAGTTGCACTGACGATGACAGTGAGTACTTTTACCGAAACATGTTTGCAATAAAAAGTGCCGTGATTTTTATCAAGTTTATTACCGATTCTCTGCTATCTAGACCATTTATGTGTTGAATTAAAATTCTTGAGTAATACCAATTGAAATGAAAAGAATTATTGTTTTATAGCCGTAAATTTGACTATACATTTAATATGGTGAGAAAGTGGTTTTAAAGATTTGAGTAAATTGAGGTTCCCCTAGCATTCTTGACGTTCCTATAGGTTTCATTGTTAGCCTTAGAGGGAAGGTAAATGCGGTGAGAAACTTCGGATGATGGGGGCGGAATTTAACGGAAAAATTCATCTTCAAGTTCAAGGTCGGGCTATATGAATACCCAGTGTAGTAATAGAAGAGAAAATCAGGATTCCTCATTTTCGTCAACACTCACGGGCGACTTTGATTGCCATAATACAAGAAGGTGTTCTCAGCCCCTTTTCAATATGTTTAGGGTGTTGTCAAGTTTCTCAACTTTAAATCTGGTTGGAAATAATTCCAAAGCTTCAAATGTGTGCAGGCATTCTGGTGGCACTAAAATTCGTAATTATCCGTACATATTTTTTGGCGACCTAAGAAGCCCTACTTTTGCAGCAATTATTTGAATTTTCTCTAAAAATCCCTACTTTTCACTTTTGTGATCCTGGTTTATTGCCCCTGGTTTAATTGACATTGCTCGATATGGAATCTGCCTCAGGAGTTTATCACTCCAAAGATCTAGAGGTGATGACAACGCCAGTGGCTTAAGATCTCTAGACTAATCTCTCAATCCATATCAGGCATTTTACGACGAGAAGTGCACAGTCTCTTTCTAGTCTCACTCCGCCATTGTCATTTCACAGACAAGTTTTCATTTGAGAATGTTTCTGATTGAATATTATAAAGAAAAATGTAAGCGGCATTGGTTTTTTCCGACATAAAAGCCATAAAATTGCCCTATTGTTCTGCTATTTATTAATCCCTAAAAATCTCCATTTGTCATGGAAAAAACCCTAAGTTTCTCCCTAACTTTTGTCACAAGCCGGCCAGAAGCCCTGTTATGCATTATTGGAACTTCTACAAGTATTTCACATAAAGTTTCGCCCGTTCTGGAAGGTTGGGCAGCGACTTTTGATGATACAGTTTTGACCCAAATTTCCGTCGCCAGGGTGATGAATTTCAAGTGTACATGACCTCAAAAAAGCTTTTGTTATACTGAAATTCTGTTTGTATTTCTAATTCGAATTTTGAAAAATAAACTAATTTAGAATTTTCCTATTTGATTTATGGAGTGTAAAAATGCGACCTTGTGTGCTCTTGATCGAGATTTTGGGTGGCCTGGGCTCACAATAGCTGATGACGTCATATATGTACGTTCTTGTTTGCATGTCAAGCGAAGCTTGCTGTGATAAGTCGCGGTGCAAAGTATTTTGCTCAAAATTGCTACAAAAAAAAACACTGCAGCACCATATGTGTTTAGCATTCACCATTAGCTGGGGTCGACACACTTACTTGACGTCATAGGCCTTTGTAGTACCAAGCTATACCCAGCCTCCACAAGCGCAGCTCAATTTTTGAATGCCCAAAACACTAGGATAGCAAGGTCTTTCTTTGTTCATCCTATGTTTTGTTTTAGTAACACCACATTATAGCTCTAAGACGAAAACAAAATTGGGGGTCTTATGGGACAAAAAATAAATACGTCGCATATATTCGTTTCCTTTTCTCTCGTGTCTAATACTTATAAATAAATGACTTTTTATTACTCTTTTCGCCTCGGCCATTGATTTTTAGATGTTATAGAGATTTTTCTATATTTTTTTCAGGTTGGTATGGTGGAATGTATCCCAAGCTTGATAAATGCAATCCAGATGATTCACACCATCTCTCGCTATTACAACACATCGGAAAGAATGACATCTCTCTTTATTAAGGTTATATATTACCTTCAAAACAATTTGTTTGTACTCGAATTATCTAGATTTTTGAGCTTTGAGACGTGAAAGCTCAAGGATTCTCGAATTTCTTAAAAACTGTAGAAATTGTTGCTGCTTGAAAAGAACATTTTATAAATAACTATTATTACAATTTACTAATAAATTGATTTTTCGGGAAAATTAATAGCTTATTCTCTCTGACACTGTCAGTAATTCTGTCCAGATTTTAGTTATATCTACATTAAAAGCGAAGTAATATGAGCAACATTTTTGCCCAACATTGTTGCTTTGCAGGTTGGGACGTGAACTTGCGCGTATTACCACGTACTTGAAAAACGTTTTTGCTGTTGCGGTTACGTTCTTTTTCTTCCTCTGATTGGTCAGTTCCGAGCAAGCATGAGCACTGAAGCGCGAGCGGTCAACAAAGAAGATGTCGACTTTTGTCCACCCTGTTCTTTCCGCACTTCACTCAACAATCCTGTGCGAAGACTATGCAGAATATTTTTGATAACAATGGGATCGAGGTTGTACTTTTGGCAGAGTTTCTCGTTTGCCATGACTTTGGCTTTGACATGTCTATTTTTATATTAGTTTTGGAGGTATCCCTCAGACAGGGAAACGTTTTCAAATCTTGAATGAAGTGGATTTTTTTTTCGTCTAAAAGATTCTTTTCCAAGCTAACAAGACAACCATTTTGGGAATTTTCACAGTCTTCCTGTAGCTCCGTCATATTGTTTGTTTTGATTTGTTTGGGCGCGCGCGCGCTCAATTTTCTGACGTCAGTTTGGGAGAGCATTTGATTGGTGCTTGGTTGCGCGACAAGTTATGGCAGAGGTGGTAATACGCGCAACAAGACAAATTTTTGTTGCAAAAAGTAGAAGCCGAGCCAACTTTCTGCAACACCACCTGACGACTTGCAACAGCGAATTTTGTTGCGTGACAAGTTTTTCGAGTACGTGGTTATACGCGCAACTTCACGTCCCAACCTGCAAAGTAACAATGTTGCGCTACAAGCTCGGCAAAAATGTTGCTCGCATTACTTCGCCTTAACTCTCTTTGGGCAGTTCTCCTTCATGTTTTGCCAGTTCATGTCCCCCTCTCCTTTCCTTGTTCTTTGCGATTACCATATAAGAATAGCTCTGGACGTCGTCCATTTTCAGAACGTCTTCTAGGCCAGTTTCTGGCTGAATTTCTCTGTCCTCTTCACAACCTCGTTTGTGGTTCTCATTTCTTTTAGAAATCTTCTTAGCCTTTTGCGTAATATTTGTCTCGCTTTTTTTCATCTGATCGGAACATTCTCTAATTTTTACATCCATTACCATAACACCAGATCAACGTAATACCGAAATAATCTGATTTTAGTCTTTGTTGTTAGTTAGGCCAGGAAGTTGTTTTGTCCTAATTCCTTGAACAGTTCTTCGAGTTACCAAAAAAAAAACACTTGCTCTGAAGCGCAGAAATTATTCCAATCTAGCTTTAAAACACCACAAAGCTGTCACGACACCATAAATTGGAGGACTTCTACATACCACAGCACTTAGATTCATTTTCAGTAATGCCGTGCGGGCAATTATCTTTTAGTTAATAAGATTTCATCTTTGACCGAAACAGGGCCTTTTTCTTCATACAGGTTACGAACCAAATGGTGAGCGCTTGTAAGAACTACCTGACTGATCGTGGTATGATGCGGGTGTGGGATCAGCCGCGACAGCCACTGATAGAGAAACTGAAGGCCTGCCTTCACTTGAACAACGAGTACCAGAACAGTTTCCAGAGAACAAAGAAGCGTATTGCCAACGATCCCAATCACAAGCCGTTTGAATTTTCTGAGATGTATATCTTTGGCAAATTTGATGCTTTTTGCAAGAGAATAGATAAGGTTAGGATCAAGAAAAAAATCATAGAATGGATTCTCCAGTATGTTGCTTTGAGAGTTTGAAACAACAAAACTTACAACAAATTTTGATATAACTGTGGTTGCCATGTATCAGTTAACTTATATTTCAATAGTATTATAGAGGTGTGAGTCTGATATTTGTGATTTTGTGGTTTGAACGCAATAAAAGTTTAAAAACCATTTACATTTCGGCTGGACTTTTGGTAGCCTTCATTGTGATGAAATTTTTTTGCGTGCAAAACCGATTTTATTCTGATTTTTAACTAACATATAGCATTCAGAAATCGATCTGTTTTGCTCATTGTTGTGGAAACTATGTTCAAATTTTCAGATTATTGAAGTCCTCAATGCTTTGGAAACATTCTCAGTTTTGTCAGAATCTAAGATTGAAGGTATCGAGAGCATGTCTTCAAGATTCAGCCACATTTACTCCACGTTAAAGAAGAAACCTTATGATCCCTTGGACCATCGCCGACAAGATTTTAACGTGGACTTTCTGGAATTCCAGCGACAGATAAACGACTTTCAGGTTTGATTTTTTTTTGTGTACACCTGTCTTTAAAAACATGCAAAGTAAAATTTCTTTACTCTATGTATGAATAACAAAGTTAAATAAAAAAAATAGTTCAATACTGAAAGGCTTTGCCCCATTGCAGGGTTATTTGAGGAATTTCTTGAGTGCTTGTTTCGAAAAAGTTCGCACAACCTCTCGCGCTCTGGAGCTACTTGCAAGGTAATAACTATGTATATAAATTTACTTATAATGTGTAAATATTCCCAATTTACTTTCGCAGAGTGTTTATCTTACAGAAGGGGCGATATACAATTAAAAAATACAAAATTGAGTTACTATGATTTGTTCATTTATTGTCGACAGGCCTGTGTCGTTGGAACGTAAGTTCCCACTCATCAGGATCATACTTTCAGTAAATAGTTTTTTTCAAGGTTACCGTATATACCTTCAGGGGTGTCTTGCGTCAAAACGATACAGTGCATCTGCTTTAAACCGTACATACCTAAACCTAGATATCAAATTAAAGCTTATAGAGCTGGCTTTCGAACTATAATAAACATTTTGAATTAAAGTGAATCTTTAGATTATTACGTTCTCTAAAAATAAGCGATAAAATTGCCTTTCGAAAGTTGCAAGTCCAAGCGATTATTGATATTTAACGATTTCATCAATCCGCCAGTTTCTAGATCAAAAGTGCTAAAAAAACTTGTCTTCGTTTTTTCATATTCAGTTGCAGAGAGAAGTTATGGAGCTTTTTCGAATTAGGGTTTAAAAAAAGTATAGAGACCGAACAAAAATTGTTCTAAAACAAAAAGTTCTTCGAAAAACAAAAAATGCAGACACCTTTTGTTCTTCATATATTAAAGAAGCTACTATGAAAATTTTAGGGGAAACAAGCAAATTCCCTTTGTCGCTCGTTTTTAGAGAACGTAAAAAATTAAAATTTCGTTTTAATTCAACGTTTTAGTATAGTTCGAAAGCCAGCTCTATAAGCTTTAATTTGATATATGGGTTTAGGTATCTACGGTTTAAGACAGATGAACACAAAACACCCCTGAAGGTATACGGTAACCTTAAAGTGGCCAGGGTCGCTGTGGCAAATATAGAGGATATTACATGGCCGCTTTCTCTTCAAGTGTTGAAAAATGTTTCAGGAGTGAGCGAAACGAAGTGACCATATACACCAATGAATTTCACAAAGGCACTGCATCAATAGCAATTTTTATACGTAACTATCGCAAGAGTGATTTTTCACGTGTGGAAATATCAGATTTTCCCACGAAAGCACACTAGGTATATTACTGGTGTTTATATAATAAATCAAAATGCTTCTAAATGTTACACAAGTTACGAAGATTACACAGGTTACAAAGGTTTCACAAGCTACAAAGGTTAACCGTCTTAGTTGTACTGGAAAATGCTCGCACTCTACCAAGTATTATCCAAGTGATGACGGAAAATTTTATTGTAGATTCGAAAAGCTCAAGATTCCAAGCTTAAAACACCCAATTGAAGAGAAACATTCTCAAATGATACTTCACTTTGGGAAGGAGATCGAACAAATTGCCAAGGTAGACAGTTAGGTAGCTAGCATGTGATAGTAAGAATGGCGGGAAACAGCCATGTAGATAGTCTCTTTAAAAAATTAAGTTCGAGTGAATGACAACAGGGAGGAAGATAGCATACTACATTTTTATATGCTAACATATGCACTATCTATTCACCAAATGGAATATTCGCTCTCAATTTCTATTGACTGATAGAATTACGAGGGTGCAGTCCGAACCTAACCATTATAGCCTGTAAAGCAGGCGATATCAAATTCCGTCGTCCATTTTCGGTACGCTTAGCTTTGACGTAATCCAAAGCCGTGACTGACCGCAGTCACGGTTGACCACGTGAGGCGTGGGACGAGTAAGAAAGGTACTACCTACCCAAATTACCCCACATTTTGTATGCCCCAACGATTTTTCTGTACGTCGAGTACCGAAAATTCCGATTGGCTAAAAAGATATGATGATATGATGCTGTGATGGTAATTTCCGTGATATCCTCACAAGTAAAAGATGAAAATAGTATCTTCACTTCGCTCCATGAAGATATGATTTTTTAGTAAAAGGAGAGATCCTGGTATTTCATCAGTATCTATTTAACAAATAGATTCCATGTTGGCGTGTGTCTGTTCAGAAATAGATCATTGATGACGTCAAGCTGTGGTTAGAACAAAAACGTGGCACACGAGGTGATAGCCGAGTGTGTCACTGATGTTCTTACCACAGTTCAAAATGGAAGAATCACTAGGGTTATTATGTAAATAATAATTGTTTGTTATTAAACAGCTTTACCAACAAAATTGTGAGAATCCCGTGGTTTGTCGTGACATGCCTCCTATTGCTGGTCGCATCAGTTGGGCGCGACAGTTGATGAGACGTATCCGGGACCCAATGGATGTATTCGAAAAACACCCATCATGTCTAACCACCCCAGATGCCCAGAGGGTAATTAACACCTTCAACAGAGTTGCAGCCGTCCTGATAGAATATGAGATGGTCTATCACAAAGCTTGGCTTGAACAGGTTGAGGTAGCCAAAACAAGTACGTAGCGAACTGCAGTACTAATTGTATACACATCATCGGCTTAATATTGTAAAGGTTAGCGCATTTGCATAGACATATAAGCAGCCAAAAAAACTTAGCTTGAACAGGTCGGGGTAGCCAAAACAAGTGCGCAGCGAACTGCAATACCAATCGTATTAACATCATTAGTTTAATGTTGTAAAGGTTAGCGCATTTGCATAGACATGTAAGCAGCGAAATTATGATACGCACGTAGTTAATGTAGACATACTTACGTGGATTTATAAGACAAAGCTCGTTGCAAATATATAAATTTGACGAAAACTAGTAGTCTAGATATCTTTCTACGAACAAGCACCTTGTATTTCATAAATTTGAACCACAGTTGGTGGGATAAATTTCGTGGTAGTAAACATCAGTGGAATGATAGTATGGTCGAGTCTCCGTTCTTGCTGTCCGCATACTGTTGTTGATGCTGAAACATGAGCTGCAGTTGCTGGAATTTGCCATTTGTTGTGGAATAGCGCAGCGCACCAGTATTAAAAATGGAAATTTCTACCCCACGTGACTCGAACAAAACAAAGGCATGTTTGACAAAAAGTCTATAGAAAAAGTAGCGATCTTGTAATTATAAGAAACGAACTCATTGTTAAATTTCAAAGGTCCGTTCAAAATATTGCCACCTAATTTTACAATAGCTGCATTGTTTGTCTGAGTTGTGACGTAATAAGCGCGCTGCGCTATTAGACTTACGTAACTTTGCATTAGTATTCATTTTAAAGTTTACGGTCCTGGAGTTTTAGTAAACTCTTGGAATTTTGTGGTATTCTAAAAGTAACAACCCTGAATGATGATTTGAGGGCATTTAAGTCATTGCTACTACTACTGCTACCATAAACGCTCTAATAACCCCCCTCTAATATCCCCTAGAGCTCCAGGTTTGCAATAAGCCCTCCCCTCACTCCCCGCTCTAAAAAGTTTTCCCCCGCCACCCCTCCCAAAAACATTTCGAGGAACATATTACCTTCTTTAATTACTAAAGCAAATTTACAGTTGGTCTTAACATGGCTAACTTTGAGTTTCATATGAGACAGTTTGTGTAATTTCTTTTCAAGCGCTGATTTCAGGATATCTACATAACCTCTCTTGGCTGGCAAATTGCTCTATACGTTCCTGGAACAACAATCCATGTTCATGCTTATGAAGCATGAACAGTTAAACTCCCGCTTAATGCTATTCTTTTACATATTTGTAAGCATATCAAATGAGCAAAAAGAAACTCTTTGAAACTGAGTAAATTCTCAGTACAGTCTGATAAGCTGTCCAGTTATAAATTAGACCCCCCTCTCTAATAAGCCCCCCTCTAACAACCCCCAAATGAATAAGACTTATTATTAGAAATTTACTGTATACGAATGTACAGAGCTTTTTACCAAAACTAATTATACTAAAACATTTTAATCCAAGGTCTTCAAGCGTCGCTGCTGGTGCGTCATGCTGAGACGAGAAAGCTTTTTGTAAACTTTGACCCCCAGCTCGTTCAAATGATGCGGGAAACTGAATACATGATTAAGTTAGGGCTCCCGATACCTGATGCAGCGCGCCTGATGTACCTCAGACAGGGTCAGCTCAAAAAGACAGCCGATGACCTCCAGGTATGTGACGAGGGAAAGAAACCAGCTTCTACTGGGGTATTTACTACCTACAAAGCTCGTACAACTCTTGAAAATCCTTGAGAGTGCTTGAATTTGAAACCAAAATTCAAGGTCTCGGAAATACTTGAATTTGAAATTTAGCGTTTGAAAGTGATGTATTTTTTACAATACAGTTCTCTTATGAAATAGCCAGAAAAGGGAGTGAGAGTTTATGTTTTGTGACTCTGCCAACACAGTTTGACGTTGATAGGCTTCTTACATGTATAAAATAAAGTGTAAGCATAACGCTT
Source organism: Palythoa mutuki (assembly GCA_027575235.2). Taxonomy (NCBI): domain Eukaryota; kingdom Metazoa; phylum Cnidaria; class Anthozoa; order Zoantharia; family Sphenopidae; genus Palythoa; species Palythoa mutuki. Next base: position 9,928 of record JAODFW020934291.1, read on the forward strand.
TTGGGATGTGGCTTTGAAAGATAATCTCACGAGTTGGTTACCTTTTATTATATGGCAGGCTCGCTAAGCGGGCAAGATAAAGCGAATTCTATGTTCTGATTGGTTACACGAGCGGGCAAGATATCTTGACAGCTCGGCATTGCCGGTTTCATTTCCGCAAGAAAGAAAATTGCGTGGAGCTGAATTACACATTGAGTTTTAGGAAATGGAGTCACAAAAAAGGGAAGAGGTCAGTCAAAACAAAGAAAACATACACGAGTTTCGTAAATTTATTCGTCAACAAAAACCTACAAAAACAAAAATTAAAACGCAAAGTGATATGAAGACATGGAAGCGTTTTTGTCTTACGGAAAACAGCAGCAAAGTGAAATTCTTTGGCCATATGATAAATTCTTTATTGAACAAGCTTGTTCGGTCAAGATGTCTAGGTATTGGCCTCGTTCTTTTTTTTGCATTTTCATGGACATCGACTTCGTCTCGGTCCATGATAACGCAAAAAAAGAACTTTGCCAATATCCAGCTATCCTGACCTCACGCTTGTTCAATAACGCATATATATACACCCTTAGCTGAAAGCGAGCCTCAGTGTTAGTAGCCGTGGACAGCTATTTCGGCCATATTAGGTCTCGTCAGCACGGCACAGCTAACAATCAGGCTCGGGTTCCAAGAAAAGCGTAAAGTAAAGTGTGAGCGTAACCTTTATGGGGATGTGACTGATAACGCATACACAAAACTTTGCAAGAGTAGTCTTTGAATTTCTAAAACATGGCCTTGAAAGTCTTTAATTTCAACTTCTGGCATCCGTACGAACCCTGTGCCTTCTGATTTGCAACAGATCCATATTCATTGTGTTTGTGTTGTAGATGATGCTTGATGAAGTGGACGCTGTAGAATCCAAGATACCCACCATTTTTCAACCTTTGATGGCTCCTATGGTTCAAAGAGTAAGTTCTTTCTTATTTCCTTGATTTTTATATATTTAACAATTGGATTATGAGCTCGAGATTTCTAGAATAATCTAATTGTTTTAGTAGAAATCTACTAGTCGTTCAAAAAAAAGGCTGTCAATTTTATTGAATACCTAGAAATTTTATTTGAAACCTCGAAGGAGCGGCCGCCATTTTGTTGACAATCGCTACCCACTATCTATCACCGAATAGA
>JAODFW020934381.1:0-18458 GCA_027575235.2 Palythoa mutuki
GTATGACGCACATCATTATATTAATTAATTGGAGTAAGTTTTTCCGAGAGACTAAAAATAAGAGTAAGAGGTATTGTAAAGTTTATGCAATAAAGATATCTTTTGTGTTCGTGTAGCGTATTTTCTATACGCGGAGTATTCCCAATTCAATGCTTTGGTAAGGTTTAGTATCCTTATGTTGATTTTTTTGTAAATTTGAAAATGTTGTAATTTTAATATTCTTGCAGTGTCATGCTGCAAGGTGAGAGTTTACCAAAGTTAAAACAAACGTTTAAAGGGTCGAGGCAACGTTATCAAAATACTAATTCGAGTGAAAAAGGATCGCCGATGTGCTAGTTTACTTGTTTCTATCTGTTAACAATAAAAAAGTATAAATATATAGTTTTTGAGTATTGTATAAGGTTTTATCAGCTGAAAAGGTTTTACTGCAACTTTGACACAGTGTTTGCTAAATGATACGGTTATACGATAATATAAGTTTATTATATAATTATACCAGTTGTTGTCTTGCTAAGTGCCAACGAGCACAAAACACAGTCAACTCACGCCTGGCGAACACCTCGTTATTACTTTCTCTTGCTACTACAGACAAAAAATGTTGCTCCCCACGAAAATGTAAAACAAAATATATGTTTTAGAAAATCGTACACTGGCTTTCCTGCTTTCCACGAGGAGTTTAGCGCACAAAAAAAAAAAATTCAGTAGGAGGTGTAAAATGATAAGATGTGCCACCCAGTGTACATTCAAATCGAGATTTTTTTTCTCCCTGGCCTTCGTATATGCCCGGCTGTACGATCTTCCGTCTCTCGTCTTTTTCGCCTCGGAATGGTCGTTTGCATTTATTATAAAATAATTATCTTTTTCAACTGTTATTCTCTTCCTTCCTCACTTTTTTCCGAACTGCAAAAAGTACATGAAGCGGATGGCAGACTATATTTCGCGGACTGGACTGGACTTACAAAACGCGGACTTGTAAAATGGAGATTGGTAAACCACGGACTGGTAAGACGCGGACCGATAAAACGCGGACTTGTAAGACACGGACTTCATTTTTTTAGATTTTTTCCGCATTTGTAAATTGGATAAAACTGAACTGTGACAGACTTTAACAAAAAAAAACCAGGAGTAATGGGTTCCTGAAAAAACTAATTTTATACGAGCCACGTTTAAAAGTTCTATGTCGAGCCACGTTTAAAAATTCTGTTCATTTATTTTTACGCTGTTTTATTCCGACGGCTTAGCGAACAAAACAATTTCTGTTTGACCTCTTAGTTCTAAAAGGGGTTTATATGCGCCAGTTACAAACAATTTTTAAAACGTTTTAGCAAAATAAATTTATTTGTATTGTTATTTTCGAATTAGCCAACATTTATTGGCTTCTTCCCATCCTGCTCAAAAAGGGACAGCAAAGCTGCCAACATTTGTCTGCTGTTATCGGAAGACACCTTATATGCCCATATTCCTGAAAATGTTTTTTTTATGGTTTCGCTTTCCCATAATACTGTCTTTTGCATTTCTCTACTTATCCGATGCAAATCTTTCTCGCCATCAAACAATTCTCTTAAAAGCCTCCTAAAAAGCCAATCACCACTGATATAACTTTCATTTTATATCCGTACCGTCTCTCTCCGAGTTTATAATGTTCAAAGCTGCTGGTATTTTCTTATCTTCTCCTCTCGTTTTCCATCCTTGTTAAACTCATTTGGACATGCCTCGGCAATCAGCAGAATCTCTTTCTTTGTGCTATCCTCAAAAGAGTCAAATCTGGTCTCCTTGCCGTACCACTCGTTCTCATCCGATGTTTCCAACCCCAAATATAATAATTATTATTATAACAATTATGTTATTATTATTATCATTATTACTATTTTAACATCATGTTCTGGCTGTTGTCATTGCCGTTATTTCTTGTGAGGCGAGTTATATATAATGACCAAAGGCTAAGAGAATTATCTCTTCACATTTCCAGCACTTTCCTCAATATCCTTGCATTTCCCAACAATGCAGTTTTTCTTATTGCACCAACATTGGATGCTATGCCTAGCTTTTCAATCCACCTATCAAATCCTTTGGTTACACTTCGAGGGGCTCCTATCACTACAGGTACAACTTCTACCTTTTTGAGTTTCCACAATCTTCCAGTTCCTGATATTTTTCTGATTTTTCTCTTTCTTTCTCCCAAACTCTTACATCAGCCGGTAAAGTAATATCGATGATTATCCCCTTTCGCTCTTTCTTGTCAATTGCAATTATGTCTGGTGTTTTTGCTTCTATCACGTTGTCACACTGAACATTGAAATCCCACAAAACTTTTACTTCCTCATTTTCTACTACTCCTGCGACATGTTCATACTACTTTTCCGTATGCTCTGACCCATTCTTTTTACAAGAATCCCAATAGACTTTCTTTGCTACATTGTCGTGCCGTCTCTTATATTCTTTCTGAGTCAATTTCTCTCGATCACATACTAAGCGTTGCACACTGTCCCTTTTTTTGTTATCATTGTTATTGTTATTATTATTATTATTATTATTCTTGTTATTATCATTCAAATGGCTCCATGAAGATTCGATGAAACAAAATCACGATTACGAACTGGTGATAAATTTTTCTCGCTTTCAAAACTTTTGAAATTGTTTGTAACCGGCCAAATATAAACCCCTTTAAAAGCTAAGAGGTCAAAAAGGGATTGTGGCGCACGCTAAACCGTCATAATAAAACAGCATAAAAATAAATGAACATAATTTTTAAACGTGGCTCGACTATAGTCTTGCGCTGTCGCCTTCAAATAAAATTAGTTTTTTGTAAAAGTCTGTCAAAGTTCAGTTTTATCCAATTTACAAACGCGGAAAATATTCTTAAAAAATGAAGTCCACGTTTTATAAGTCCATTTCAGTCCACCGCAGTGTTTTACTGATTTCCTTTTCCTTTTTACGCATTTAAAGGAACTTGTAATTAGCAGAATTTTTGTCTTCACGAAGGGTTCTCTGTTAGACACCGATAATGACCGCTTTTAATAATTCTTTAAATATATGCTTTCTGTATTTTCTGCTACTCCAATTTACGGTTAACTCGTTTACGTGGCTGATAGAGAGCTGCAATATAGGAGACCGTGGATAGAGCCCCGTGGAACTCACATGGTGACCTTACATGTAGTAAGAGAAAAAAAGGAAGAAATTAAACCAAGCTAGATGGGTATTTTATTACATTTTCAGTCAGTTTCTGAAGCGTAGTCCGTAGCGGCGAATGCGTTCACGTCGTTCTTATCGTATGCCATCAACTTGTTGCAGTTTTTAAAGGCGAATTGATTTTCCATATCTGATCAACTTGACAAAACAACACAAGTACCAGCCGAACTTCTGAGTAACAGTAAAGTGCGTGTAGACAACTTCTCCATAACATTGCTATACTTGTTTGTTTAAAATTTCACCTTCCCTTTCTACAAGGAATTACTGAAAGTTGATTTTGTCCAGATCCACAGCACTGATGGCGTAGGCACCAGGAAATAGCGGGGAAAGTAGCATTTGAACAATCTTTTTTTCCAGCTTACCAGGGACCACTTGATTTTAAATCCCCCGGTCCTGTATTCCGGCTCTGGACAGCAAATAGCGAGTAAGTGAATCTTCTTCCTTGATCAATATGGATACACTTCACTTGATCACTACACTTCACAGGTGTTGCGAGATTTCATTACATTACATTTCGTTACGTTATATTACAATACACAATACATTACATTACAGTACAGTGCACTTTACATTACATTACATTATATTACACACTACATTATATTACGTTATGTTACATTACATTATACACTACATTACATTTCATCACTCAAAATGTATTCAGAACAGATACTCAACTAGAGTTTGCTATTTATGTTTTGAAAACCAAACAACAACATTTAGAGTATTAGTAGAAGAATATATAAGAAAATTATTTATGTTTTACGTAAGTTTTATACTAACTGGCGAGTTACCCCACACACAAACATAATGCAGTTAATTTTTGAAAGTGATAATTGTGTCAGCCCGTTGGCAAAAATGATTACTTTTCTGGCTCCACCAGGAGAAGGCCCTGTTAAAAAGGATTTTTTTCACAGTTATTCCACGTTACTTTCCTGGCAGTTTCCCGGGGTTCGGGAGACCGGGATTTCAATTGACTGTTGCAGTTTAACTCACTCGTTATTTGACGAATTCAGTTGTGTCTTACTGGAATCTGAAAATGGAGTTTTAATTAGCGCGTTTTATGTTTTTTTTATTACAAAACCTTGTTAGTTTCTTGTCAAAGCTTGAGAAAAGTTGATTTAAACTTTTACAGCAGGCCTTTTGCAGCAAGTGATCATTTTACGGTGGTAAAAAGTTTCTAGAATTTCTTCGATTTTGCTGTTAATATAAACAAATTCACTTTTGTATCTTTTTACAATCTCACACCGTCTCTTTTCGCACGTGTCATCTCCACCGCTTCACACGCTGTGTCATATTATTTGAGGGGGAGGAGAAGCTGAAATTCTTGTTCTGTCACACATACTCCCTCCAGAATTAATGTCCTCTTGGACATTCAGACACTAAATTAATACCGAGTACCTCCCTCTGGATTTTATGAAATCGAGTTAACTGAAGAATCATCTTTCCTGACAACTTTTATTACCCCTTTCGGTCAATACCGTTACAATAGGCTTCCGTTTGGCGTTACATCTGCGCATGAACATTTTCAGAAAAGCATGTAATCCATCTTCCCATCTTATCTGGCATGAAAGGAACATTCAACATGATTGACGATATATTAGTGTATAGTAAAGATCAAGAGGAACACGATGAGCGACTGGAGAAAATATTGACCAGGATAGAAGAAGCAGGGATCACCATGATTGTCAGTAAGCGTGAATTTGCGAAAAACCAAGTAATTTTTCTAGGCCATGTGGTAAGACGCAACCGGTGTCAAACTAGATCCTGCAAAGATTAAAACTATCTCAGAAATGCCAGAGCCAACCAACGTAAAAGAGTTTAGAAGATGTCTCGGAATGACAAACCAGTTGAGTAAATTTTCTCCAAGGCTAACTGAAACGAAACATCTTAGCCGCTCAGAGATTTCCTTAGTAAGAAAAGTATGTGAGCACGGGAATCCCCACATAGAAACTCCTTCAGTCAGATGAAAAAATTCTCTCAACTTACGTTGCAGTGTTAGCTCATTATGACCCGGAAGCAGATACTCGAGTATCATCAGATGCAAGCTCTTACAGTCTCGGAGCAGTGCTCGAGCAGCAACAGAAGAAAACACATGGCGTCCAGTAGCGTATCAGTCACGATCGCTGTCTGCCTGAGAACTACGTTAGAAAAAGAAGCCCTAGTGATCACCTGGGCTTGTGCCGGAGTGGTTCAACAACTTCCTCCTCGGCAAATTATTCCAGATTCAAACTGATCACAAGCTTTTGATCTACATGCTCAGCTCAGCAAAGGACATGGACTGTCTTCCCCCAAGGATACAACGTTTCAGGCTAAGATTGATGAGGTATCAGTTCAGCGTCATAACTGTCCCAGGAAAACATCTCTTGACAGTAAATATTTTATCTAGAACTCCGGCATCTCAACCACTGCTCAAATATTCCAGCTTTGAGAAAGATTGCGTTCTCTATGTAAACAATATTATTCAAGGCCTCCCAGCAAGTGGGCATCGATTGGAAGAGATTAAAGCACAGCTCCAGGAAAACGAAATCTGCAGCTAAATTATGACCTACTGTAAAAATGGTTGGCCTAGCAAAAGTACCCTGAAAGGCCCAATTAAAGTGTGCATGCCATTTGCAGCTAAGTTTACAGTTCAACACGGTCTACTGCTCTGAGGTAGCCGTCAAGACATCCCAGCTTCCATGCAATCAAATGTCCTGGAGAAACTACATACCGGTCACCGATGCATAGTTAAATGTAGATTGAGAGCCAGTGTCCGTCTAATGGTCAGGGATCAGTGAATAACTGAAAGAATTGATAGAAAAATGCCCAACGTGTAGGAAATTCAGTCGAAACAGAGTCGAGCCCACGATTGCATCCAAGTTATCAGATCATTCGTGGCAAAAGGTAGCTTCAGATTTGTTTGAGTTTAAAGGAAAAACCTACCTGTTAGTTGTGGTACTACTATTCACGTTACATCGAAGTGTCAACACTTTCAAGTACAACGTCGCAGAGCACCGTTTTATCCATGAAGCAATATTCAGCCGCCCCCCTTGCAGCACGGACATAGACCCGCACAGCTCATGGTGTCGCGTAACTTTTGTACAACAGTAGCCACTCGCCCATGCGAACTGAAGCCAAACACGGTCGACTCTACTCAGTTTTACAAAAAGGGCTTTAAAGCAGCAGATCAATTATGATATTCGACACCGTGTCGGTAAGCTGCCGCAGTTAACCGAGGGTGATCCTGGCTATATTCCGAAATCCAATACGGAAGGTATAGTTCAGCGCCAGGGTGGACAGAGAAGTTGGATATTCTCAACTCCTAAAGACGACTTACGGTACCATCGACGTAAACCAAATTCCCAAAGTGCCAGCAGATATTCCACCTCCCACACCAGCACTGGCAAACTGTGTACCTCTGAAAAGCGGTGCTGGTTGAACTCTTACCACCCAAGCAGGTGGGACTGTGAAAACCGCAGTGGGTGCACATTGCACCCACCACAGAGACTTGGTTTTGAATAGAACAAAAATCTATATGTTGAGTTATCTGGCCCAGTGTAGCAATGTAGCATGTCGGACTCAATGGCGAATTTTTATCGTGACTTTGCAAATCCGTTGTCGCTTTGACCCCCAAAACAACCGAGTGGCCCAACAAGAATCATTTGGGTTGATCGCTGATCAAAATATCTAACAACAAACACAAAACATCGAACTCCGGACAATAAAGAAGAGAAGTCGTCACATTTCATATCAGCACCACCTTCTTGCAGTGCGTCATTTTTAACTACATTTCTGTTTGGGAATCAAGTCCTGTTTTTGCAGTCACTGAGCAGTCAAGTTTACAATGAATTATAAAGGGAGTTAAGTACAATTCATCAATCATTATTATCGATAATAATATTATTTAGTCTGCAAAAATACAAATATTTTTCGGCCACATATCGTAAATTTTAACACAGTTCAGCCTTGGCTTCAAAAAGAAAAGACGTTAAAGAAATTAGTATTCAGTAATATAATATAATATGCTGGTACAAGCACCCTTGGCTTTGATTTATGTCTAAAACACTGGACTTTGCGGAGTTCCGAAACATATCGAACGCACTTCATTAATCTATGATTATTATTAGTATGAATTGGGTATTACTACTGAGAGGTAGTGACGTGGAGTTGTGTTACATCAGGGTGAGGATGTGGTGTGCGCTGCAGTGCAGTCATGACATATCCACCCATTTTCCTTTACATGTCTCACAAAGTTCTTCCTTTCTTGAACAATCTCCTTTCACAAATTCATACAGAGCTCTTCCCTTTCGGGTGTGAATCGAAAAAGGTTTCAGTTCTATATTGACTATTAAATAGGCATGTCTGGGTATTTCATGTCGCTTTGACCTTTCCAAAAAGTAAAAGATCAAAAGCTTATATGGAATTTTTAGCCAGGTTTTATAAGGCAGTCTGACTTATTTCCAATTCCGGTACATATTTCAGAAACCAACTCATGATAGAGAGAAGCCGACAATAGGAAACCAACGTCAAGGTGGGGACATTGCAACAGAAATTGGATTTCATAAGTGGAGACAATCCAGCTGCTTCATATATTCCAAGAGCCAGTGATCCTCCCAGAGAAGACAAGACCCAAAATCGTCCTCTGCAGCGAACTCTCCAAGAGAAGTGAAGTAAAAAAGCTCAAAGATAAAGTGGTAGCCATGGATCAAGTTCTTTTTGATAAGAGTGGCAGGCGACTTTTTCTTGGGAAATCCATTCACCATGACTTAGATTCCGCTACAGTAAACAAGCTTAGTAAGCTTGGTCAAAACGTTTAAGCATTTACGGCTCAGGTTGGTGAAAAGCTAAAAAAGCTACACGGAACGCATTCAAATGCTTGGTCTTCAAGCCATCTACCCCCAAAGCTCGAAAGAGGAAGCAAAACAAAAGGAAAGGTATCAAACGAAAGTTAGCTAGACTGGAAAATACAAAAAACAAAAGTTTTGCAATACGTTTTGCCTGTGATCAACCATGACAGCGTCGATATAGCTGTTAGGATGTTACGTTTATTAAAGAGGGCGGTAAAAGTTTTGCATGAGACATTTAATTCAGACAAATGATTCGTAGAAGCTGCGAAGCCTCGTCTGATAGTGACAGCATCAGTGCCGGACACTTATCTGTAACACTTAATTACCAGTCTGTATTAGACAAACTTCTTTTTACCAGTTTCTTTCAGATATCAAAAGATGTTGTTGTATTTTTTGTGAAGCTTAAATGAAATCTTAAAATTAGTTCAGTTGGTGTGACAGGAGCTTTTGTACAGTACAGAGGCACAAAGCTCATTTGAATTAGCTCTACAACGTTATAAGTTCAAAGATCAATGTTAATATAAACTTGTATAAATTAAAATAAGGAATCCCTCTCAATGTTGTGTCAAATTTATGTTGTATCCATCTTTTTTAAGCAGGTAAAAAATCAATGAAAAAGCTAAATCCTTTTACGAGCCAAGTGGCCTATTGGAGCCGGTGATTATCTCCGGTTTCTGTAGTGTTAAGCGGATGAGAGTCATTGACTCCCCCTTGACGGGACACCGCCGCAGGTTAGCCCCTAGCAGAAGCTGATACTCGTTTTACCGAGTCAACACTCGGTTGAGCCGGGGGATTGAACCTGGGACCTTGTGGTTAGAAGGCAGAGATCTTTCCACTGCGCCATCCACGCCGCCGTAAAAAAATAAATGACCCCTCCCTAAATTCCTCCGACTAGCGGAGCATGACCTCTGTCTTGTGAAACAACTTCCTCTCCTGTGGCTGCCATTTTAAATCTTGAAGTATCATCACATCATAAACACTGTTCTGTGATTGGTCAAACCAAGTTCTGCTCCCGACAATTTGTCTGACTACGCCACACAGCAGCCGATTTTCTTTCCGAGACAAAAACTGGGCTGGTGTGTGGCGGGCTTAGATCGTGGACGAATTCTGATCTGTAACCAACAATTCCATTCGTTTATGGTGCATTCATTATTTATGCCTGGGAGGGAGATAGCAAGATTCAATGAACATTAGCATAAACACCTTACCCCTCCAGTGCAGTTATAAAATAACATGACCCCCCTAACAGGCAATGTTAAAAAATCATAATCCCAGCCCAAGTAAATAATGTTTAACATGCAAGAGTACGTGTTTCTTCTATGCCAATGTTTATTTTAATTTTAAGCCAATGAAACATAAATTTGCAAACTAATAGTGCCATAATTTGTAAACTCTGTTTCAGAACTGCTGGTGTTTATAACAAGATTTAAGTGTTGAATAGGAAAAGGAACCAGTTCAGATCAGGATTATAAATATTCCCATTTAAAGTCTGAACACAAAAGAACTGGTTTTACAAAACCAAAATTTTAGAGAATTACCTTTCGCACGCAAAAAAATTTCCTAGCTCGTTCTACTTCGGCGATTATTTTTGGTGACCATCCATTCTATTGCTGAAAATTTTGATGATCCCCATAATTTTTGCCAGTCCCCTCAGGCATAAAAAATGAATGCTCCATTTTAGTCGATATTGCTTCCCTATTCTACATTCGTACATCAGAATACAATTAGGAAATAGTTATACAGCTTTGAAGATCTCCCACGGCAAACAAATCTAAGCAATGTTCATCAATAGTCAGATTTTTAATGAAACTCAACGAATATTGACATAAAAACTCTCTAAGAGTAAACTGGTCATCTATGAATCACGAATTTTGACAAAATTAGCGTTTAGGGTATAGAATTAACATTTCATAGCCTCCAATCGCCTCTTATATAAAAATCCTATTTTCACAAATGATGGACGTTTTAAAGAGACAAGGTTCAACATAAGCAACAAGGTGAACAATTACTTTATTGTACTGGGGATTTCATGGGGAATACCAACTTCGGTTACTAGCCACGATTTTAATGAGCTCTCGATTCTCGTCCTGTTTGATTCAAACCACAAGACTCAAGATATGTTATCAAAACTCGATAGACTTGTTCTCTTTTCGTAGCCCCTCCCAGAAACTGCTGGATCGATTCTTGCGAATTTGAGTGCAATAACACACATAGGTCACACATTTTATTGAAGTGGAATAATGGTAGTTGTCAAGCTAAATTCTGTTTTGCCAGAAATCCATACAGCAGCTAGGCTCTACTTAAAGCAGAAATGTTAAAAGCAACTGGACTTTATAAAACTTAACCATAAGTATAAATGCAAAGTAATAATACTGTGTAATTAGCATTTCAGTTAAGTATAAATTATCTTCCAAATAGTTTTGTAACCACTTACTACTGATGATGGCAAAAGATTTGCCGAAACATGTTTAGTTTGAAAATTGTTTTGATTTTTTTAAGATTTACTGCTAGTTTAATACTATTTAGACCTTTTGGAAATGCAAAGTGCTTTCTTGCAACACGATTCCATTCCATTCGGGGCTTTGATCTTTATCCAGTTGAAGACACTTAGTAAGCGTCGAAGGAGGAATCGTCTTTATGCTTCCCGAAAACATTTTGAAAAGAGGCCTATATGTGAAGCCATGAGAGATTGGCAGATCTGAGAAATATACCTAGACAATTACCGTTAGTTGGTTTTATTATAAATGCTTACTTCGATATTACCACACTAAAGCGCGAAAATATAGAGAAGGTATCGTTCACTGTTATCATTCATACGTGAAGACATTGAAAACAGCCAACCAAGGCACAGGATTTCCATATCTTCACATGTGGGTGAGAGCAACATTTTCCCGCCGTTTGAGGATGCTCGTCACGTGGGCTGTCACGTCCATCAACATGGCAGAATTAGGAAAAAGTTCTCGTTTTTCTGCTGTAACTTTTAGTTATGTGTTCACTTGATTTTTAATTACAAGTTTTCGAGAATACTGAGCCGTCTTTCTTTTGGAAATATTAATTCAGAGCGTGAAGAAATTGACTGGACATCGACAAAGTTTGGAAGCGAACAGCAAACAAGGAAGTGAGCAAACACTGTTTCAAAAAGCTGTCTTTCCTAGCCGTCAAAGATCCATACCTTTGAACAGCCACAGTCAGTCGCCCACTCTATAGACTGCAGGAAACACGGAAAACCAAGAAAGATGGAAATGCAAGTGAATTAAAGTTCTGCCCGATTCAGAGGACTCAATCCATTGGACAAGATATTTGGAAACATTGACGTTGTTTAGGAGTGCCCGACATTTCTTGATGGCATCATTACTCCATATTATAATATTTACTGTATATTCGATTTATCTGTGGCTATTTCTGGTATTTTTCAGTATTTAATTTTGCCCATTTTAGCTTGTTTTTTAAATACAAACGACAGTTGAGGTTAGATTTTGATTTCTGGTATATTTTGCTGTTTGACTAAGTATTTTCCTTGTTTAAGGTCGTTGTGTTAAAATGTCAGTACCAACACGATATGGATCTCAGTAACAATAACAGATATGGAGTTTATCTCATTTTTTATGGAAAAGAACTATTCCTTTTCCACTCGAAGATAAACACCATATTTGACATCCACCGTGTGATATATCTTCTATCTATAACCCAGACGCGAGCAAATCTCATTGCTAAATTCTATCTAGATTGATACCTGTGTTACTGACATAGATAACTGTCGAGAAACGGCCTTTACTGCTGTTGCGCTTTCCAACTGGTTAGAAAATTGTAATTATCAAAAAATATCATTAATGCAATTCACTGCCGTTGCTAACTTCGGCATATTGCGTGTTAACCCTTTAACCCCAGGGAATTTATCACTGAACATCTAACTTCTCATGACATAACTAAAACAATAATAACTGGTAACGAGAAGTACGGAATTGATGAAGCGGAATAAGCTGTGGAATTTCAAAAGCCAATTTTTCCCAAACTGCATATATAGATAAATGGAGCTCAGTAGGGAGAATTTACCAAAACGTTAGGGAGATGCGGAAGGCATTCTTCGAGCCTTGGCATAAATGAGTAAACCATAGATTTCCCAGTTATATATCAGAACGCCATTTTCCTTTCCAAGAGATGTCCAAAACGGACACAATTTATTTTCACTTCGGATCTTTACATCGCTACACAGTAGCAAAATTCCTTCTTCGAATACCGAGACTTATTCCTAATTATAAATACAAGGCTTTTCTCAACTGACAATAAACGTGCGTTATGATAAACGGGAGTGATACAGAAGGACTGACTGTCAAATATCAAAATATGGACAGCAGTTTCAAAAGAGATGTAAATTTCCACTATCTAGTAAAAAGTCTAAACAGATTTTTTGTCACATATCCGCCATCTTGGATTTGAAACGAGGCTAGGTGGAACTTTAGCTTCCTCCTTTGTCCAGTTTTCAGGAAAATCCAGAACAACTTTTGATAATTATTCCAACGATTTTGACCAAGATGGATCAGCATTGCCACATTACGACATCCTTCCTCTTTTATGCCCGTATAGACTCGTTTTCAATCCACGATGGCGGAAGCGTGTGTTTCGACTAGAATATCAAGCAACGTAAATCTAAAAGACCTTAGAAAACTAATCATCATTCAACTCTAAGCGTTTTAGAAATGTACTAACAGAGTAGAATTTACTCCGCCGATAAAAATTTGCTCACAGTTTGCCATAAGTTAAAACCCGTTCCGCCCCAAACTAGTTTGATAATTTCTAATCTCATGTGTCCTTATGTTAGAAAAACAATGATACGAAATGGAATTGATCAAAATGGATAGCTAAAGAAAAAAATGAAATTCTTCTAAACAATTACTTGACAGAGAAAACGATGGTAGCTTACTAGATACCTAATATCATGCAAGAAGGCACCGCAGCTGCTGTTTTTGTTCTAAATCACACTTATCTCACATTGCAAACTTCATCCTGTAACTGATGACTTAGTAACAACACAAAATGTGCATTGCACCCACTGACTACTCTCCAAAAAAAGATGACTATCATTGTACATACGAAATTAAACACGTATTTTTTCAAATTTCCTTTAACTCACTATATTTAGGGCAAACAGGGCCAGAACACTTCGAGTTTCCGATTTATTTCATCCAGAAGAACGACTGAAGTTCAAGTTCAAAAGGTTCTACAATTCATATCGTGACGTCTCCAAGATTATGTTAGTAAATGTCGTTGAACCTTTACTGATTTACGTATAGGAAAGTCGAAAAAATATCGGAAAATCGCTCTTAACACACATACACATATTTCATTGTTTTCGTCAATGTTAAGATAGCACACGCAAGGGTCTTCAAGCTATCGTTAATCAACAGGGTAACGCGTAATATTACTTTGTTATCAAACTCTATTACAATTTTGCTACGTTTCTGTTATAAAATTTCTTCTCCCTTAATCCTACTAAACCCAGTTTCAGATAAAACCAACAATAAAATCCTGCAAAGTGGAACAAACTCTTTGCTGGCGATGCCGCCATTTTCTCCAACAGGACATTTTGTACTAGGTAACACGACGTGCCTTTCGATGTTTTGTTATGTCACCGTTGCCCTTGAAAACTTTGCTTGAGTAAATCAGCATTGTTGGCATTGTTGATTTTGGATTGTTCTTGGAGCCCATAAGGCTACGAAACGTTATTGATATTTCGTCCTCTGAAGTAACATAAAGTCAGTAATTACGATGGGTCTTAACTATGTATAATGTATATCACTATCTAAATCTGCATGTATTGTAATTTATTCCCAGTACAATAATTGTTGATATCAATATCATTTTTAAATTTCGTATCTATATAAATTTCCTAAAGTTGGTACAAGGTCGTAGTACCCGCCTACCACCATTACTGACTGGATTCCACCGATCAGGGTTAGAACTAGCTCTAGTAAAACATATACGCGAGGCCTGATATTGTCTACGTATCACCCGTGTAAACCTACTAACGGTTTATCACATAATCTGCATTGTGAACAGGCTCTTCTAGTTGAGGTAACATTTGTTGATAGCCTACCAGCAAAACAATATGGTACATCAAAATGCTGAACTATGTGTTGCGGCGATCTCTGCGAATTTTATAAACGTTTTTACTACTAGAACACAACTAGACCTCAATGACAAATTTACCACTAGTTAAGAGGTCTACGAATTCTTTGCACTGAACTCTCGTTTCAAATATAAATTCATCGTGTAACAAATCCTATGCAAATGAGCTAGAACAGCAGAATTTACCAACACGTTAAAGACAATTTCCTAAACCTTTTGAGGAGTCTAGAAATCACAGATCACTAGCCTCATCAACAAATCTTTCTTTCTAAAACTTGGCTGATAAATAGCGAACCATTTTCTTGCAATAATACAGCATAACACTGCTTATTGATTAACAGCTAACTCGAGCACAACTTTGTATCTTTGGTTTGAATGACTCGTAATCAAATTCCTCTTGTGACGTCTCACCATTACTCTGCTCGTCAAATGACGACCTTCTTCTAAAAGATGTTTTTAGTAGTGTTCCATTTCTAGCCACAGGAGCGTCTTCTACACCTTCAGTACGTTTAAACAGATTAGAATTGGTTTTCTCTTCTTCATCTCGTTTTGGTTTCTTCATAATTGTGTCTTCTCGTTTTTCTTCAACTTCAGAAAATTTTTGTTTCTCTTTGATTTCATCAACATCAACTTCAACGTCTTTCTCATCTTCATCGTAACCATCGATGTCAACATCTTCGTCTTCCTGAGTTGACTCAGTTGAATCAGAATGAATGCTTACCTTAGAAAGGTCGCCAGGAGAATAAGGAGCTTCTCTCATAACTGAGCTAAAGATGGTTTGAGTAGCAACTGAAACAGGATAAATCTGCCCAACTTTTTCTGAAGTAGAACTAGTATTAAGTGGAGATTCAACTTTTTCCAATATTTTCTTTTTAACCAAATCTTCAGATTCACAATATTTGTCGACTTCCACCTGTGGTTCAAATTCTTCCTTTAAAGCTTGAAGTCTCTCTTTCAAAAGTCTGTTCCCAATCGTGAGGGAATCTCTCTCTGCTTCAAATTGTCTTTCAAGCTTTTTCAGCGCCTGAAAAAAAGTTGATTTAATGAAAAAGAAGCTATAATCTGTAATTATTGTTATAAATATGGACCATATGCCCAAAATGGGTCACTGATAAAGCTAAAAAAACGTTGACCAGAAAGAAGTCCTTTGCCTGACGCAATTTATTTCTAACAACGAATAAGATATGATGTTTACCATTTCATTCATAAGCAAGCCGTTTCTAAGAAGAAACTTTAACATGCAACATTTAAGCAAGAAACATGACCTTACTGTACTGTAGAAAACATATTTGGTAATATACAAGCAGCTTGTTGTGCAAAAACAATGTGTTTTTATCAACCTGATGTTATAATCTGAAAATTAATTTTTAACGACCTCACAGTAAAACAGGAGCGCGGAGATTACGACTGCAGAAAAGACTGACATAATATAATTTTATTGACGAGTCAATTTAAAATCTAACAGAAGATTATATTCTTCAACAACAGCTGACACCTATCTAAATATATAACTGGACATCTTGATTCAGAAGGTGAGGTGTTTGCTAAAAAACACGCTGGAGGCAGAGGCAATTATAATCCGTTGCACGGTTTCATCCGTCAGGTCATAGGAGGACGTCAGCATATTGCCTAGGTATGTGAACATGTCGAAGTTTTTCAACTGCTCCCTGGTGAAGTTGAAAGCTGGGGCATCAGAGAGAAACATTAGGGAGGACCTCCATCTTCTTGCAGTTACCAACAAGGCCAGCTTACTGGTACGTCTTACATGACCTCGACACTGTGCTGTTGTCCATTAATCACGTGATTTGAGAAGGTTGTATCATAGGTATACTAAAGTTTGAAAATGAGCTTTGTGAAGCTCTTTGTAGTGGTTAGAAAACAGCGACGATTGAAGAGGTTGTTATTTGTCCGATGGAGGTATCACAATCCCATCAGAGGGCTGGATAACGGGATAAGATGAGAGTGACCAGAATCTGAGATCGGTTAAGGATGATATGTGCAAGCAAGAAGCTAGAAGACTGAGGCAGACAGTCACACTTGTATTAAACTTCTTGAGAACATACAGGAAGGTGGCGTAACTGCAAAACGTAGAATGCTCAACGGCAGGTTGAGCACCTTGGTTTGATCGATGAAGGTCAAATACAGGTCTCAGTGTGCTGTCCGCGACATTTCTTCTGCTGGAGCAAGCAATGAAGATCACATCCTTTCCGAAAGCACCCTATGACTTCGTGATGACAAGATCTACAACACAATGATGGCTATTTGTGAAAATGATCCTAACAAGAAACTTTGCTAGCTATTGTCACGTTTAGCTTTGCTGTGTTTATGCTTGTAGACTGTGACGATGTTGGTATATTTCCTGTGATGCAATAGGCACGTAGACTTCCAAACAAAATTATAGGGGAGATATAAGCTCAGTGTGTACCACCAGTTTCACTGAGGCTACAATATTTGACACTTGAAAATCTTGGTTGCCATTAATCATGCAAAATCAGTTTGAAAGAGCAAAAATATAACACCTGCTCACAGGAATGTGCCACCTCACAACAGAACAATGCTCGCACCAAAACTGTTTCTAAGAATGTCAATATTCAGCACAACTGAAAATGCACAAGTATTAAAACCAGGCAATCTTTTTGTCTTTTTCGGTAAAGAATTTAGGTGGATTGGTTTGAATTTGAAGATATACGAACTTGAGAAACAGATTTCATTTGAGTTACTGGCTATCAAATTCTCTATAAAGATACAAAGCAAACTCATGTGAAGCAAATTGTCAAGCTCTGCCAGCCTGCAAAAAGTGATCTTGTTTTGTGCATAAATACAAAGATTAGATGTGGATTTCTAAGAGTGAAAAAAAAAACTTTGGATTGTCTTTATCACTCACTCTGTTTATCCCTTTAGTACTTGTTAATGCCTTTGATTCCGCACTTTCTTTTATAACCTTTTTCTTGAGTAATTCATACTTAGGAGTGACTTATGACAAGCTTATGAACACCGGTGTATTCACTGTATTTAGTTGTTTATTCTTTTAAGCCCAAGCACAACAAACGATATACTGAAAAATTCTCTTATCTAAGTTTCATATTTTTCAAAAACGTTAACTTGAAAAATTTTCCTTCTCATCTGAATGTTAACTACTGTAGAATGTGTAGGAGTAGGGATAGTGGATTAGATTTGCATTCTGGGATAGTTTTTTATTGCACATGCTGAAAGTAGTCAGTACTTTTCGCTTAATCTGTATTACAGATGAACAGCCATTTTTTATGGACATGCTGTAATAAAATCATTATTACTATTACTATTAGTACTATTATTATTATTATTATTATTATTGATTTAGTAATTGCTCCTGAGCAAAGTGAGACAGCACTTCTAATCCGAAAATCAATCTCAAAGATTTTGATGGATTTCCATTTGTCCACACGGCCACAGGTAGACCACCTGAAGAGTGCAATGCCATGCAGCCACAAGCAAACCACCTGGGCCCGGTTGTTCAAACATCGATTAGCTTAATCCTGGATTAGTGAAAAATAGAACAGCAGAATATTGGGGGCCTGCTTGTGAAGGTTAATTTTTTTTCTTGACAGAGTTACTATGTATTAATAAACCTTTTGTCAGGTGAAGTTTGAGTTTGAATTGTCGGCCATATTGCACTGAAACAATATAGCCGGTAAATATTAACCCAGGATTAGTGTTAATCGGCTTTTGAACAACCGTCCCCAGAAGAATACGAATGTAGCAGATAGGTAACTTGAGTTAGATTCTAACGAAGGTTCCACAATAGAAGAGTAAAGAAAACTGTGAGTTATGACATTGCAAATGTCACACCAACAAGACCAAAAAGTACCCTGTGCCCAATACCGAGAACCAAACTGCACAACAAAACTTCCCCAATAGTAACAAACCAATAGCAAGCTTGCCGACAGTATTTATCTAACCTTTGGATATCACTATGATTATGATCGCTCTTGTTCAGTATAACTATGGTATGGGACAATTCTTCAGATTATAAATACAAGAGCATTGCACAAATAAATTACAATTAACAAAATACTGAAAGTTCACGTCAAGTATGCACCTGACAAAACTGATCATTATCCAGCTCTGACCCCACACCTATATTTTATACTGTAGTTGCCTCAGTAGCTCAGTGGTAGAGCACCACATGAAATCGGTGAGTCGTGGGTTTGATTCTTGCTCAACACATCTGATTTTCGGGACATTTTATCTGATAATAAAAGGTAAAGGTAAAGGTCAACTTTATTTAACGTCGGTAGTTCCTTCAGTTTGTACAACTGGTATCAATGGAAGCCG
>JAODFW020934382.1:0-11082 GCA_027575235.2 Palythoa mutuki
GGAGCTTTTATGTAGACAAAAAACAACACTGCTTACATTTCTCTCGCTGATATCCGACCAGAAACATACTTCCATGAAAATTAGTCAGTGAAGACAATGACTGAGACCAGCAATTCTCGTCGTAAAAGAACTGATGTGGGTTGTATATTAAAAATCTTAAGACACTGACTGGAATCATTGACGTGACGTCTGTAGAGTGATACAAAATGAAGAATTTCAATGACACCAGCCACACTAAAACACGATCACAATAGGGAAAAGAGTGGTGGTTTGTGCTCGTTGATGAACGTTGATAGATAAGTGACCAGTGACCAGTGCAGGGGAAGTCAAATAACGTTGTTAACTCGCTGGATTTTTTTAGCACCGGTTTTACCGGATTTTTTTAGCATGGCACCACTTCAATTTATGAGCATGGGCTTCCTGTGCCGGGATTTGTGAAGGCAGACCGGCCTCTCATCCCCGAAGGCGAAGCACAGTAAATACTTTGAATGATTGATACTAAAAGTCTGTCCGGAAATTTCAGTACAAAGTTGGAGATTTATCTATTTATATACAGACAGCTAGTCGTTTGTTTGTATTGAAGGCAATAATTGTTAAACACGGATTTAATATAACACAAACATTTCTGATACAGCTACCCTCAAAGACAAAATCAAAATGAAGTTGATGACATGATGATTAGTGACTTCGCTTGTTTTTGTGGGTGGTATAAATTGTTTAACCGACAAATTAGTTAAGTAATAACAGAAATGGCTTGAAATTTATCGGATTTTTAGCTTGGAGAAAACGATAACCAGACGTGAGATTTTCCTGGCTTATCGTTAGAGTTTGCTGAAAATTGCGAGTCTCACGACAAAATCGTAAGACTTGAGAAATCTGAAATGGTTTTGAAATTTTTTGTACAATTCGCTTGTAATCTTTCAACCAGGGTTGAAATGTTTGATCCGCTAAACCAGCCGGTTTTTCTCAGTAAATCATCGCCTGAAATTCGTGCAAGCGTCAACCAAAAAACGGTTGCCGGATCGATTGAGAACTGTGGCGCGAAAGTTGGCTGACGTACTGTTCAGACTAGCCAATCACAAAACCGCTAGCATGAAACTGACCAATCAGATTCGCTTATGCAAAGCAAGGTTTTGACGGCACTCGCACAACCTGGCGCGGTAAGACACTTTTGTACTTGGTGAAACGCTTTTAGTAAAACATTTTATCAAAAAGTTAACAGTTAAAACAAAGGATTATTTTTACGCAAAACGGTAAGTAAAAAATCAATTAACGGTATTTGTTGTAAAAATGGTATTTAAAATATGCTTGTCTTTTACAACTTCGTGTCCTTTTTTGTAATGAAAAACAATGTCAATGAAAAGTACACGGAAATTTACAAATATCTTTTAAAGCATTCCAAGTAAAACGGAATTTACAGCATTCACCCATTCATTTGTTTAATTTTATTCTTTCTCAATGGAAATAAAAAAAGGTTTAGTAAAAGAAGAGTTATTTTACAAACTTTGAGCATTATGTATGAATAATCTGTTGCAGGTTTGGCATCGTTGTCTTCGTCATTCCTGTCAAACAAATCCCAGCACAGCTGTCGAAAGAATCCACAGGTACTGCCATCAAATGTTCAGAATTAACTTGTATGGGATTAGAATTCAGTTTTACTTTAAGTAGTTGCCTTAGACATGAAATATAAAGGAAGAAATGAATGAAAAATTGCGCCATTCAAAAACATTTTCGTCTTTCATTGTTAATGGACCGAAATTTGCACACAGCATCCTGCTGATGAACAGTAATTGTTTTTTATTTTAGCGAAAAAAACATCTGTACAGATTCAAATGCAAAGTCGGCTGTCATTTTCTTTCGAAGGCCAAAAGACAAACAAAATGAAATGTAATTTTAGAGAAAACAAATTATCAACTTGGCAAGTGATTCCAAGTTTACTTGCCCAAATGAAAAATCCACTTCCAAAACACAATATTTTTGTCGTTTTAGAGTGGAACTTGCCCTTTAAGTAGTGCTGATATGAAAGATATAAAAAAACTGGTATGGTCATGGAATATCACTCGCCCATTTCGGTAGATTATCATTGTCAGGCTCGTTTGCAGTCATTTTTTTTGTAGTCCACCCTGACGACCATGAGTGTTTTTAAACACTGAAACAGGCAAATACCTCATAAAAACGATGAATGATTTGGGTGACCAAAATACTTATGTTCATAAAAAATATTTATTAATGCCTATGGTTGCGACAAAACTCTTTTCGGCAATACCTGTAGCTTTATAAATCATAACAGCGTTATCAACAAAGAAAAGGTGCTATTAATTTACGAGTATACTACTTAGTACGTAAGAAAGCTTTTATTCCCTAGTGTCTTTGCATTTAAGAAATGGTAATAGGACTGAGTACTCCCCCCTGACTACGATGAGTGTTTTTTAAACACTGAAACAGATATTTGCAGACCTGTTAAGGTTGTAAAATCAAAATGAGTGAAATGAACTGAGAAGTAAGTTCTCCCGTCCCCAAATTTGAGAATAGCAGATCAACTCATATAAAGATTTTTAATCGAATGTAACAACAGTAATTAAAGACTATTTTTTCGGCATATGTTCCTTGTTGTATTCCCATGTAACTTCTCTACTTCTTTTCAAGACATTTTGTGATGGAACATATTACTAACATGTCTCGTTCTGTGGTCTGTTCAGTTGAAAACACATAAATCATAATGCTAGAAAATTTTCGATAAGGTCTGCATGCACACACCTTGCTCAGTATAGCCTTGATTTGAGAATTAATAGGATTCCACAGCAAGCATTAGAAAAAAAATAGTTGCATACTGATCAGGTCCAGTTTTAGTAAAATGTATGAAAAATGTTTGAATACCTGTTTGGCGTGCGTGAAAGCATGTTGTGGAAAAAATGCGCGATAATCACGCCAAATGCGTGACACTTAACAGGTCTGTATTTGATTTTGGTAAATACTTCATAAAAACGATGAATGATTTGGGTAACTAAAATACTTATGTAAATAGAAAAATATTTATCTCATTTTGAGGGATAGGGAAAATTAATGGGAGAAGATTTATTAAAAAAATCTTTCTGGTTCGGTAATCAGAAGTTTGTGGGTTCGATCTCGTCAGTGACTCAGAATTTTTTCTGAATATTCACTTGAACTTGAGGCACGCTTCCTTTCTAGTCTTTCTGTCTGTTAAAAAAGCAAAATTGTGAAAGCATAGTGTAATCAGTTGTAAAAGCTACCGGTCAAGTTATTATAATCTAGCTTATTTATAATATTCCTTGCTTGTTTTCTCCCTAGTAAAGCTAATGGATTGACAGCATAATGTTGAAGTTGTTTCTGGCGTTAACTATTTTACTCCCCGCAACTGCGGGAGCAGAAATCAAGATGGGCGTCTTCTTGCCATTCACAGGGACTTGGCCAGGGGGCTCAAAAATGGCTTCTGCCATTGTTATTGCTCTCGACAAGATCAAGAATGAGACCACTTTATTACAAGACCACAACGTGACATATGTTCTTAAAGACAGTGCTTGTCGAGGAAACTTGTCGCTTGCTGTGCTGTCAGATTATTATTACGTAGAAAATGTTGACGTCTTTATCGGGCCTGGATGTTCTGTTGGTTGCATACCTGGTGGGTTTCTGGCTGACCACTGGAATCAACTCATGATCTCTTGGGGATGTACGGCAAGTGTTTTGTCCAATAAAGAAGAGTATCCTACATTTATCCGAACCGCTGGTACTCATCAGGGACTTGGGAAATTTTTCTCTGTCTACCTTGCATACATGGAATGGAAAAGAATGGCTCTGGTGTGCTCAACAGAAAGTTTGTTCGTATCGATCTGCAGTGCATTACAAGTAGAGCTACAGGCAAACAACTTTTCTGTTCCGTATTATGGAAATTTTAATCCTTATTCAGTAACCCATGAAACATTGAAAGGGATGTTCAAAGCAGCGCAGGACAAAAGTCATAGTAAGTTAAAGTAGAATATACATATCCTTTTGACATATCACTTTCTGGTATTTGGAGGAGGCGTTAATGTAATGTAGCTTGGGACGGTTCTTGAAAACCAGTACTAACATGCAAACGTAGTATGAAAAATGTAATACTAATAATCTTGAAACATGACTTCAATTCAAACGAACTAAGAAAATTTCGCATCGATTTTCAAGATCAAGTGTCATTTACGGCACGTGACAAAAAAGTTTATGCAAAATAGATAATTTTTGTTGTATATTTACAGTAGTTGAAGGAGAATGTAATTTTTCATAGTCTTGAAATTTGCAGAACAAGTGTTGTAACTTAAGAACAAATTGCGAAATTCCTACACATTTTGACGGGTTTTTAAAACTTGAAAACTAAGAAACTATATTCGACCTAGGCACCAGCGTACAGGAGACTTAAAAAGGCTTTTTGAATATTTTTAAAATCTTAAAAGATAGCAGTAAGAAAAACACAAATCAAAGTCCCCGTTTTCAACAAGTTCAGAAATTATGCATCAATCTAGATAAAAATTCTTACAAACATGCATTGGATAACAAAACGTTGAATTAAGTCTGCTCTGAGGCATAAAATTCTCTTTTACCGAGTCGTGAAAACATTAGAGCACTTTCTCGTTTTTTGACATCAGGAGCCATGTTTTATATCACTCACACTGGACCGGAGCACATATAGTCGAACTCAAAAGATAGATTGACCATTTCACTTGCTGACATTATCTCGTGTAATGTTGTCACGCTTATTTCCTGACGCTGAGTTATTATTATGTTACCAATACATTTAATATGATGATGATGATGATGATGATGATGATGATGATGATGATGATGATGATGATGATGTTGATGATGATGTTGATGATGATGTTGATGATGATGGTGATGATGATGATGATATGTTTGGTAGAATCGGGGAACTTCCCATATGTCTTAGACCTTTTTAACTTATAGTAAAGTTAGACTGAACCTCGATGCACTAGCGAACATGTGCTAAACAAACTCCAATTCTTTGCAGTATTCTTCATAGCTGCATATGGTAATGGCGTTAGAATGGCCCTGTTGGCAGCCCAAGATAATGGATTGATGAACGGTATATATGCGTTTTACTCGCTCGAGACACTGTACAGCTCATGCTCAGAACCTGAAGATACGCCAGAGCGCAATGCGGAAGCTTGTAGAGCCTTTGAAGGGCTGATTGACATTGGACAGTATGTTCCCCCAACCCCAGAATACACATATTTTCAGTCGGAAGTGCGCCGCAGAATGCCTGAGATGAATTATACCATGAGTGTCAATGATTCGGTTAGTATTTGTTTTTTTCGTGATTCCAGGACAGATAAAATTTAGGTTTATAAAAAGCGACGACCAAAATAAGGCGGCCTAAGTGGCCCACTGGAGCCGGTGCTTATCTCCGATTTCTGTGGTGTTAAGCAGATAAGTAAGTGCCTCACCCTGGACGGAACATTTAAAATAATTAGGCGGAAAAGAATGTCACACAAATGTTCAACACCTGGCTGAGCCAGGCTTTGAACCTGGGGACTCCTTTTGGTTGGAAGTGCACAGATCTTATCAGTTGTACAAGTTCAATGAATTAACAAAAGTTTTGAACAATTTTTGTTATAATTAAAATCGGTAACAAACAAAACGAACACCGTAACGTTGGATAGGTATAGGTGAATCTTTGTTTATATTATTTGCTTCATTAGCATACGTACGTTTCTTTCTCAAGGTTGGTTTTCATATAACCACAAGTGCCGGCGACTGAACCACCGACAATGCTTGGGCAATGACGGGAAATGTCGCGGATGCACCGCCAGTGGATCACAGACTGTGCTGGGAAACTTAAGGTTGGTTTCCGTATGCTTTAAATGTCCCAGCACAGTCTGGGATTCACCGGTGGTGCACCGGCAAAATGTCCTAGTCATTGTCCATGTAGTACTGTCGGCGGTTCATCGAGATACAAATTGAGAAGCTCTGAATATTCACTAAAACTGTCTACCAATAAATGTACTTTTTGTGACATTCACATACCCAAAGCGCCTTTCTTTGTTCTTCTAGTTTGTTTTGGATTTCGTTTGCAAAATAAATTAAATATTTTTAACTTCTTAATAATCCTAGCGATTGCCATGGCGTTGCCCTTAACAATAAACCACACTATAAGTGTTTCGATAATTTACTTATACATTCTCCACATCCTTTTTTACGTTTGCAGGTAAATGTTTATGCCGCGTACTTATATGATGCAATCTTGCTTTATGCTTACGCTGTAAATGATACCCTTGCCATTAACGGCTCGACTAGCGCGGCTAACACGGTAAATTTAAAGAATGGTCGACTGCTGATGAAACACATTCTGGGGAAATCTTTTCCCGGTGAGTTGAGTTCTTTAATGTTGTCTTCATTAATTTTTTTATATATTTTTGTAAGAAATCAACAAGCAGAATTAGGTTTTGTTAGCCGAACAGTGTTTTAGCCAAAAACTAAATGTGCGTCTGAAACAGTCCGGCACGTTATAAAATTCCTTTTTTTGCCCTAGCGTTACAGGGATACGCGCGTTTGGACAGGCGCTTTACACCTTCAGCGCTTAGCACATGCGTTTTGGGAGCTAAAGGCCCATATATGCAAATGGTTGCGAAAAGTCCCAACATTATTAAGGCCGAGTTACACGAGTCAACTTGCAATGACAATTTTCCGCGCAACAATGTAGCGTGTTGTATTGCGAGTTTTTGAAACCAATTCAAAAACTTGCAACATATTGCGCGAGCCCAGTGTTCCGCAAAAAATCGTCCCCGACCTGTTACACGGAGAACGATTTTCCACAACACGGTGTTGCGCGGAAAATCGTCGTTGCAAGTTGACTCGTGTAACACGGCCTTTAGACCAACAATGTTGAAAGTTGTTAGCAATCTTTGCGAGGTGCGTGCGAACGAACGCAACTACTCCCGACATTGTTTGCGATCGTCTAAAAAACAATGCATTCTGGTACAATATTCCGGCAGTGCGCGTGCGCTGACGTGTGCAAGAGGCCAATATTGTTGTGAGTTCCATGCAAACGGGCGCAACATTGTTGCGCTTAGCTTCACCGATCACAGAACAATAGAAATGTTGGGACTTCAGCTGCGCTAAAGCTTGATCGGCTTCAAACTATACGCAATAAATGCCAACAAGTGCCAACACTGTTGTGATTCCATGCGAACGGACGCAAATCATTGGGCCCAACAATGTTGCGTGTGGGTCTTAACACGTGGGTACCGGGCATTACTCAAAGGTGAGCTTGAGTGTTAAAGCCGTGGACAGCAGTTACGGCCTCGCACGGCCTTTCAGCGCGAGACAGCTAACTGTGAAACAAACTTTGGTTTCTAAGAAAATTCACAGTAAGATGTGAATATTACACAAATTGGATGTGGCTGAAAACATTTAGTTCTAAGTTGACTGTTTGTTTTTTTCCTAAAAGGGGCTTCCGGGCGTTTTACCATTAACGAGAACGGAGACAGAGAAGTCAATTACATGGTACAAAACCTTAATGGCGGCGCTTTCCGAAGCATATACAACTATTGGGGAGACAGAAATGAGTTGGAGTCGTTGAACGTTTCAATCCTTTGGCCTGGTGGGGGATCATCTCCACCTCTTGGTAGACCTGTTTGTGGCTTTGACAATGAGTTTTGCCCTGATGCAGCCAAAGGTAAAAAAAAATGTACTGAAACAACCAAATAACATAGCAATATGTAGCAAACACGTTCCTGAATAAAAGTCCTGTAGCCGTGTGGGGTTCACTAATGTTAGCGGGACGAATTTCATTTGCTTAGATTACCAGTACTTTAGCTTTTGCCATTTTTCAACAAACTGTACCGGATTGCGTAAGCACTTTTTTTGATTTTTCACAAATCAAATGTGAAATTTATTTGCACACAATACATAGCAATGTATAAATTGTGAAAAAACTGTATCTATCTTGCAACTAAGCGTTTTCCCAAGCGTTTCAGAAACGTTATAAATAGTGACTCCATTGCGGAAAACAAACTCTTTTAGTTTGTTACGCTTGCTTTAATTAAAAAGACACACCGTGTTGAGTAAATGCGCGTAAGGTAATTTGAAAAGTCTTATCCAGGTGAAGAGATTCTAAGCGAAATCTTAACTTTGTTTTTCGTTATTGTTTCGAATAAACGCTAAAGAATATCCATTATCTTTTATTTTGTTTTATTTTGCTCTTACGGTATACAATGTATTAAATGTAGTTTTTACATTTTCATATGAAGACAGTTATTGGAATAAATAATAAACGCCTCTACTTGAAAAGAAGTCCCTCCCCCCGTCTTCTCCCAGAAATCTTGAGAAGTAACAAATACGGTAGATGACAGAAAATTACTCGTCTTTCAGTTTTTAACTATATTATCATATTGTCAATTTTTCTCCTTGTTCTTCATCTTATTATTAATTAAGTTAATGTCCCATCTTGGCGGTCTAA
The DNA here is from genome assembly GCA_027575235.2 of Palythoa mutuki. Lineage (NCBI taxonomy): Eukaryota > Metazoa > Cnidaria > Anthozoa > Zoantharia > Sphenopidae > Palythoa > Palythoa mutuki. Next base: position 8,471 of record JAODFW020934382.1, read on the forward strand.
TCTTTTAAACGCTGCCAATTGCGGTCATACAGAGCGTTCCCCATGTGCCCCAATTGGAAGTGACTACTGGGCTTTGTATTTTCAACATTTGTATTGGTGCTGCTTCGTCTACTAACGACTATAAAAAATCTATTGGCCCAAAATCGCATTATAATCACAGGGTAAAGTAACTTGCTTAAAGATTCAAACAATCTTGTTCTCACGACCTATACTTAACTAACTTACAAATAATTAATAGTTGATAATAATGAATTCTGATTGGATGTTATTTTTGACCACTGCTAAGCAAATTTTAAAATTTGGAATTGACTCTCAGCAAATACGTACGTTCGACTTTTCTCTCATTTGTGCAATGCAACGTGGACCACCAGGAAAGGGGAGAGGTAGATGGTTAACCGAGGGCAATACGTTTTTCTGAATCTGTAGTTACTGTTACATGTAAGCCTCTAAAACTGACTTACCTATATGTGTATAACTTCTTACTTATCTTTTTACAGACGAAGCCGAGACTTGGCCTTACATTGTTGCTGCAGTTATCCTTGTTCTTGCAATTGTTGCCCTCGGTGGCTATATGTATTGGCAGAGGTAATATATAGGCAAAAATAATTAATTACTTATGTTTTTATTGCCAACCCGAATCTACATTCTAGCAGTTCAAATCGCAGGTGGCCCCAGCTATCTATGTGTGTGAAAAGAAACCATTTTTTGCGTTGTTTATGCATGCCGTTGTGATAATAGCTTTAAAACTAGTCTGTTCTAACAAGGATAGATAGCTTGGACTGTCTGTGTTTGAATCCTGCTGGTAAAGTTACATGATGTAATTTAATATCAAGATGGTTCTCATATCCAACACTGAGACATGAATGAAATAACAGTTTTACTAAATTTCATTCAGTTCTGAACATTTAGATACATACAGAAATTAAAGCCAAATTCTACTATTTTTTTTTATTTTTACAAAACTGCCGGAAATGATGTTTCCATATAAGGCCATACAGTATATGAGCTGACAACTGAAAGTAACTAAACCAATTAAAATGCTAGAAACACAATATTCGAGAATGAAGGTTTAATAAGAAAAAATTGGGGGTTGGCTTATATATATTGTAAGGTAAAATATGCATAAAGTATGTGTAAAATAAATTGTTTGAAAGCAAACAAAGATTTAAAGGCACAAATATGAATAAGAACAAATGAAATGATCTAACGAGCTAGTATCATAACATGAATGGTCAATAGAATCTCTCCGGACACGTTACATTATTCATAAAAAAAAATAACTAAAACAAAAGTATTGCGAATTCACCGCATTCCTCTTGGGAGTTGAGACGGCCGTCTACCATTGGCACGAAAAAACCGGTTGGAATGGATCACGAGTATTGGGACTGGCCGCTTCCATTTGCACAGAAAACCGGAATTTTTAGTCAGAAATCCAAATGGTACAGCTCATCCCACTTAAAACATGCTCAGTGAAGCCTTGCACGAGCCGAATGTTAAAAATGACACTCAATTTCTATTTCATTTCGGTTGGAATAGAAAAACAGGAATACGTCTGAGCTTTTCCATCTTTTTCAAAGTTGGAAGTTCAAACAGGAAGCGGCCAAGGTTGTTTTGAAACAGTTTATTTTATACATACTTTATGCATATGTATAGGCCAGCGCGATTTTTTTGTCTAATACCCTGAAGATGCCCTTAACCGGCAAAAAAGGTTTTGCCAAAGTTGTAAAAAAATTTAGGCCAATGAAAAAGCTCGCTGCTTCTCATCAGAAATTTTTGTAAATATAAATGCGGTATAAAGTTTATGTTTTTGTTTTTTGTTTTTCTGCAGCGCAGGAAGCACAGTAAACGAGCCATTTTGGTTCAGCTCACGAGGAAGATCAATAAAAATATACATTTTTTCCACGCTGCAGCTATTTTGAAATGCGGGTGCTGATGAGAAACCTGGAGTTTTCTTTATTTTTCCTTACAGAATAAGAGGCCTCATTTGAACTTTACATTATTTTGAAAATGCTACTAAGGACAAAATACAACCTTTTTGTTATGCTGGTAATTTTCAGAAAGAAAGCATTTGAAGCATCTCTCCAAGCACAAACGTGGCGAATGAATTACCAGGATATCGAGTGGCCGAAGAACAAGAAAGTTATGGGTAGCAGGAAAAGTATGGTAAGCCTTCCAAAGGCACTGCTGCTGATTAAGTGAAGGGAATACAGGATTTTCTAAAAGAATCTAAGTAGGTGGCCAATGTTCGGCAATAGGAGGTTAGCAGACATGCAACTCGCGCCAAAGGCACCGTGTACCGAAAATCTAGTGCCGAGGAGAAGATTCGGGGGAAGGGGGGAAGCATCCTCTTCCCCGTGGAAAATTCTAATCTGTGGGCCTGGCAGAATAAATTTTCCAGCATTCTGGAGCAAGAATTAAACTATTTTGACTAAACACAGATCTCTGTAATATCTGTTTTTTCATATCAAAATTTATATAAGAAGAGCAACACCTTGGCTTTCCAAAAGCTATATCACACTAGGGACTTGATGTATTAAGCCTTGGTCAAACGGCCATGATAGTCGATGATAGTCCATGATAGTTGAAGCGCGTGCTTTCGTTTGACCACCAAC
>JAODFW020934479.1:0-11080 GCA_027575235.2 Palythoa mutuki
TCTGAATTGAATTCTCCCTTTTCCCTACTTGCTGCTTTGTTGCGCCCTTGTGCTTGTCCTGTTTGTGTGCTTGCTTTTTATCTAAATAGTACTTCATGTTATATAGTGTTAGATAGCACACACTTTTAATATAATCAATCTTTATTTTAAAGGGATCCCACATCCGTATAAGCCTCGTGGTTTCTTGTGGGCTTCCTTTGCCTCCTTATCGAATTCCGTAGTATTTTGTACTTTTAAAATGTATATATTTGTGTGGCAAAAATAAATAAACTGAAACTGAAACTGTTTAGCTGATCTGTTAAACATTTAAAACGGTCAAAACTTGATGTTCACTAAAATAGACTTCCGGCTATGTTTTCGGGCACTCTCTGTTTTCTTTTTAGAGGGAATGTTTAATTTATTCACAAAACACATTTTCGAAAATTTTTAACACGTCTAAACAAATATACATTTAAATTATCTGAGCTTTTAAAACACTTATCAACATCGTTCCAGAAACAGTTTTAGTAAAAATTGATACTCTAAAAAGAACAACAGAGGGTTTTTTATTTAGTTTATTTATTGAATAATTCATAACTAGTAAGCGTTTGAGAATTTGAGAAGAATTTAGTTTAGCCTGTGTACTTTGCTTTTATGAAATAAAATTTTTGGGCATATACGCGCGAGCGAAATAAAAAGTTCTTGACCGGCTTTGCAAAGACATTTTTGCATAACTGTGGTATTTGAGAGCTAATGTCAGTAAAATATCACTTGTTTCACGACATCGGAAAAAACTTTATCACATGAAAGGTATGGGGGAACTATCAACAAAACTGTTGTACGAAATGGCTAATGCTTCTTTTTTCCTTTATGATTAAGGCCACTCAATTTGTACCATTTTGACGCAAATCATGCAGGGTCAAGGCTGAAATCGAAATTTTTGATCTTGCATCGGTGCTCTCTGATATCCTTGAAAATCTGCCTTCCAATTTAAACTGTATTCTATTGGGATTCCGTCTGTAATAGAAGACTTCATTATATACTTCTGGATTTTTGCGCCAACGGGCACAAAAAGCCGAGAACCAATTTTGGGCTTAAGCTAGCTTTTTTGGCTCCCAAACGAACTAAGACCAACTTCTTACATCGATTTCGGAAACAATTTCTATTTCAAAACAGTTATAAATACTTTCCATTACAAAAGCTAAAATAAAGTTTTCGGGCAATTACAAAGCGAACTTTTGAGAGAAATTATTTGTATTGCCGTTCGAGCAAAAACCGATAAAAACATACATGCTCTTAAAAAAATGTATTCATCAAAAGCGCTTCTGATTATAAGGCGTCAATTTTCAACAGTAGTGCAAGACATGTGTTTATGTTGGCGTCTAGCTAATGTAATTGTATTCTTCAGTATTACTCGCCAACAACTCAAAAAGAGAGAAGAATTAAAATAAAATATAACCTGCGTTTTAAATCCAGCATAATCTCGGTGAATGATTCAATTGACAGAAGGACCTGCTGGGGACACGTCTTACCACAATCAATCAAAATTATGCAAAAATGTCTTTGCAGAGAGTCAGGAATTTTTTATTTCGTTCTCGCGTATATGAACTGTTCAAAAATTTTATTTCATAAAAGCAAAGTACAAAGTCCTAATAACCTCGTAATGCTCGAAACAACATTGTATCGGACATATACCAAGATGACTTTTGGATCTCCGAACTTTATACTGTTTTTGTAATGTCACGAAAGTCTTGATTTTGTTGTTTTCAAAGAAGCAATCCATCAATTCTTCTCAAATCCTGAAACGCTTACTAGTAATAAATAAATAAATAAACTAATCAAAAACCCTTTCCTGTTTCAGTCTTATCGTGACGGCATGTTGTGGTAAGACTATGACCAACTTCCTTCATTTCAGTTCAGCTTGAAATTTGGGTATTTAATTAAGTTAAACACTCGTTTTCGATTTTTCTCCATTTCTTGAAAACTACAAATTTCTAGGATTCGATAACATTTTCGATAGTAGCTCTCAGGAAAAGTATCAAGAATGTCGATTTTTGAAGCCGTGCCACCACTTCTCAGTTTTTACAGACAGACAAGACGCTCTTAAAGAGTGTTCAGTTGTTTTGTGTCGTTTCTCGGGGTTCTGAAAAACCTAGAATCAATGAATAATTTTCATTTCATCAGTTTTAGCATAATGTGGTTTTATCATAATGACCGAAGGAAGAATGGTTCATATAACTTTTATTTTGTTTAAAAAAGTGATGTTTTCTACGTTAAAAGCGGATGAACCGCTTAGAACAACTTTTTGCATTTTATCTTGTTGTTCGATTCTGTTATGCTACACATGCTAATTTGAAGTTTCGATCTTAATAGACACAATTTAAGTTTACAATCGACATTTAGAGAGAATATAGATTCAAAACACAGACCTCTGTTAGTTAAAAACAGCCATCTGTTGGTTAAGTAATGCAAGAAATGTGATTATCAAGAGAGAAGCAGTCGGACAGAGGAAATTTGCAAAAGTTGATGATAGGGGAAATACACAAGAAAACGATCGATTATCATAAAAACATGTGATGGGAAAATCCTCAATTGCAAAAAGCTTTCTCGTTATCAAAAATATTTTTAGCAAAAAATAATTTGCTGACCCTCATTCATAAAATTTCCATAGCCTTTCCTGAGAGATAAAGGTAATTTCTCAATTATTTCACAACCGCGCGTGGGAAACAGACTTTTAATGACCAAGCGAATACTGAAAAATACAGCCAAATTATATTTTGAAAACCCTTTTTCATTTTCAATACAAAACGACCGGAGAATCAACCAAATCAAGACCGTCATGTGCGCCTTTCGCAACCTTAGATAAAGGAAAACGTTGAGAAGAGAATCGAGCCAATTTGTTGAATGAAAATTACGTGGGAAATTTTGCTTCCGGCACTAATTTTTTGGCTTGGCAACACTTTCAATTAGGTTTTATAGAAAACTATATGGTTAATGAGTCGATAATCGAGGTTGAGTAAACCAATCAGAACGCTAGAAGCACAATATCCGAGGATGGCAATTTAGTAAAAATAGATATCAAAAGTTTTTATATCCGATTCATGCAGGAGTAAGGCAAGGTGCGCTGATAAAAAAAACTATTGAAAAAATAGGTCAAGGTGTTTTCAGTGTTAAGTCTCTTCAACATTCTTTTCGTTCAACAGTGACACACGTTCCTTTCCCATTTTGATTAATTTGGTTTCTAATTTTGCGCTCGGACGATTAATCATTATCATCTACCTCTACGACTTCAAATTGTTCGGTTATCATATCAGTTCACCTATCGGCAAAACCACAGTTGCTCTTAAGTTGTTGTTATGTCAATGCAAAAGACATCATGTACTAAACATCTTCGTAATCGTTTACAAAGCCTTTGTCGTTCGTTTTCGATGAATAATCCATTAAATATATTGATTTTGAAATCTAAAAATATTGGACCTAAATTCAAGGATTTGTTTGTTTGAAAATAGGGGAAAACCAGGCTGCCTTGCTGTTTATTAGTGTTTTCTTCTGTAATTTCAAATGCTTTGATTTGATTGGTTAATTCATTTAAAATCTGTAATGTGATTGGTTGACATAAGCCTCCTATTTGTATGTTCATCTATGAGACCATCCAAGGAAAACTCTGCCGTCTTCTGTGACTAGTTTTGCAAATACAATTTGTCTTGTGTAAAGGCAGCAAATATAATAAAATACCGTAAAAGAATCTCGTAAACAAACAGTTCAAAGCACTTAATTTTTACAAATAATGCGAGCGAACATAATGAGCAATTCTAGCGAACAAAACAAAGCCTTCCAGCTAGTCTAGAATAATCTGTCGTTGTTTAAAAATAAACTAATATATGTAATGATAAAGTGCCCGACTGGCAGAGAGTTTGTTTGGAAGGAGCTTTTTACATCAGTGTTCAAACACGGAACACCGGGCGATTCTACCACGGTCAGTGCTTTAAACCCCTCGGTCACACTAGAAAAAATATGCCGGAAACCCATGCATGCAAATATTGCTGTCTTGTTAAGAAAGACACGTCCGGCATTGATCGCTGTTGCCTTTTTTTGTGTTGCTTTATGTATTTTTTTACCATGCTATTTTGAGTCACATTTGAGTCATCCCAACAAATATTTTGGTTCTTTTTTAACAATTGGGAAAGCTCTGCTATCTAGCTTATGTCTTCTGTGTTCCCAGTTTCGGGCTGCATTTCTGTCCCTCTCGGATCTGATACAAGAAACACGCTTGCAGGCTCCGTGAGTTTTTTGTTTGTTTTATTGTCAAAAAGCTTTCTAAATTTAGGGTACAACACAGACATGGCAAATTCAAATCAGTTCAATTGAGTGGCATAATTTGTATGATTTATAAACATTTTATTAATATCCTTTGCTAGGTTTTCTTAGTTTGATGAACCAACCTTCAGTGCGGCTGTAAATTTCTTTTTAAAAAAACTCAGTTAAACTATAATTTTATTTTGCTTTATCTTAAATGCTTTTATTACAATTTTTCTGAAATGCAATTAATTTTAGTTCTTTTAACTGAGCGATATATACAAATTTATAGAGCCAGATGAAGAAGTCGTGGGCGTAAAAGTTTGCCTTTGACAAACAATTGCTTTTGCGTAAACCAATGAGTGCACGAAAGAACTGCATTTAAGATTAAATACAATGATGATAAATGCGCTATTTGAAGAGTAAAAACTGCAATTAAGAACCGTTTGAAAAGCAGTTTATTTGGTATTGTTCAAGAACAACGTTACACACAATTCTACATTACTAGTTGGCCATTTAGAGATTGTGTTGAAAGGCGAGTCTCTTTTCCATAAACAGCTGTCTAGTTTGAAAGAGACATGCAGAGTTTGAAACTGATAACAATACGTTCCACCTGAGGGCTTGAAAGTTTTTTATTTTATTAAACATGCATTTACTGACTTATATTTAAAAATTTCGGTTATCTATATATCAGATCTCTCAATTTCACAGTTTTGCTTTCAACAAACGCTTTTCGGCAAAATCTCATGGTAAGCAAAGGCAATCTCGCGGTTTTTCAAAAATCTCGCAGGTTTTCCTTGTGATAAATAAACATGGTAGCTCGAACCATTTCTGTTTTTCACAGACAACATAGTGATATGCACATATTAAAACTTGTTCCAAAGAACATATATTATGGCATTACCATCTTACTTACATCCAATGTCTAAAATCACATAAGTCGAACGAAGTAAATTGAGAAACTAGTTTAGTGTACTGTTGATTTAAATTTTTTTTTATTAAAAATAGATTAATATTCTAGCTCCGCCGGTGCGTCATTTTTAATAATGGAATAAGAATTAGTGATTTGTTTTGAAGTTTAGAATAATCCTCCATGTTAGTCATACTAGCATATACGCATAATAATACAAACATTTTTAATCCTCGTTTTATCAACAAAAAGGCTTGAAAATCAACAGTTTTCAACTTAACTATCTAAACATATTTGATACCTTATCAGACATATTCTTTTTAAGTATCGAGAGTCCGATAACTAAGTCATAAATGCGGCGGAGAATAATTCAGTTTTGAACGTTGCAATCTATGCAAAAGCACGCCCCCGCCATGCAGAAGCTAAACTTAGGGAGAGAAGGAAAATGCTGCCGCACTTTACTAGTCAACTGTAGAAAGCGGCACATTCTCGGTTTGGACAAAAAGGTTTGAGTTTTTTGCTCTACAGTCGCATTTACTATATAGATTCGTAATGATTGCACGAAAATCTTTTGTTAGCAATATGTAGGTAATAGGATTTATCGCAGCAACTAAGTGAGGTAGATGCATCACAATTGCATATTGCATTCTTGTGAGTTTTGTTGTGCATTTCTCACAGTACAAACTTTGCAGCAGGAAGATATAGTACGAGCTACAGACCACCACAAGGGGGAATACCAACACGAATATATTTCGTGTTATCTGGAACTGCCTTCTACGCAACGACACCGCCGAGTTTTCATCTTGCAAAATCTCCGCTGTGTGACGCAGATGGCTCAAAGCTGCCTTTAGAATTCTGCAGTAGAAAAACAGCACTGCACACAGAGGTATGACAAAGTTCCCTACCGCCAGTAAGGTAAAGAAGACTTTTTGATATTCCGGTAGGCGCGCTAACTGAAGCCAGTTCAGCAAATACATGATCGTGGCATACACCCAAATCCCGACTATGATGAAGATGGCTCGGCGGTGAGTGAAGAAAGAATTATAACGAAGCGGCTCCGTTATGGCGTAGTAGCGATCAAAACTAACTACAACCAAGCTGGCAGGAGATGCAGACATGCCCAGCGTCAGGAACGATGTGACAATGTTAGCGTAGATACTTTTCGGGATTTGCATTTGATCAAAGAGTCTGTAGGCTAGCAGATATAGGATAAGTTCTAGGTTGAGAAAAAAATCACTGACCGCTAAATTGACAACAAAATAGTTCGTGATACTTCGAAGCTTCCTTTTATAAGAAAACATCGAAATAATAAATCCATTTGTCAACACCCCAATCACAATAATAGAAGAATAAAAACCAATTTCAAAGCCAGTATTTTCTTCTGCCATGATATCAGGGTTCTTCTTCGTAACTCGATTACTGTAATGTTTACCACATACGAAGTGTTCGGTGTTGTCACAATGAAATGTTTTTATCGATTACTCCGTAACCTGCTGCAGTGACGGCTTAAGCTGGACGTACAAAAGGGTGCAGTTTTTAGCAGCCGTTGGCGCCGGCCGTCGCTTTAGCTCTTCATCCTCGTGTTTTGATATCAGTTACCGCTTGCTTTCTTGAACTTTCCTATTGTACACATTTAGATAAAGAACAATTACCTTTGCAGGAAAAAGTATAAACAGCAAGGTTAGCGACCAAGCATTGGCTTCAAGACAGTTTCTCGTAAATTTCAGTTTTAAAAACACGTCTTAGTGGAAACCGACACTTTAGAAACAAGAGATTCAAGTCTATGATAAATTCATGTCATAGCTATAAGTGAAACAAATTTGTTCGTCGATTTTCCAAAAGAAAACAATCCTTAGGTAACTTTACGCGATGAAAGAAATCTTCATCGTTAAAGTTCTGCGATTTTGATAGCGTTGGACTAGAGCTTACTTTCTCTGCATCTGGCTTGGCCTGGTTGTATAATTAACGAACTCTAACTCTACGTTAAGTGGCAGATATTGCAAAATAATTAACTGACGTCACGTCGCTAGTTCTCTCTGCCAAATACTCGTTTTCATTTATCATTTCGGATCGGGAAACAATACTTTACAAACTGTAGTAACCGAACTTGAAAACTGATAAGCCATATGTTTTCTATTTTAGAACAAATAAAGAAATAAACAGAAAACCTTATATTTTTGTCGGAAAAGTTGCTCATAGTCGAGGTTATTTAAGCGGCTTTCAAAAGCTTTTGAAAATTTCATTTTAGTCAATTGTGAAGCTAATTCAATCTATACAGCCTTTTGAACAAGTTAAAATTAAAAATCTATAGTAATAAAAAATGTTTTTCAAAGTGTTTTGGATGAACTCAATTTTTCGTGATTATCAAACAGGTTTGATCAACAATAGTCATACCTGCTTTATAAAAGATATTTTTCTTTTTACACAAACTCAAATTTCTCGAGGTTTTATAAACAAACTCAGTGTGTGTTCGTTATATTCAAATGATAAAATACAGTTTATCAAAGTAAGACATCCTACCGAGCTACTGTATACCGATTTGTCAATTTGGAATAATCTTTGTAATTTTTTTTAATTTCTGGAGGGTATTAAAGTATTAAATTTTCTGAGCTCTAAGTTCACGCAAACATAATTGTAAATACTAAATAGGCCCTATAATAGTCTTTTACTTATCCGTTAAATAGATCCGACTATATGTTTAACTGGTCAAGTTTTACTTGCTAAAGTCTAGCTTAAATATTGTCATGATGTTTTGCTCTTAAAATGACGAAATATAGGTTATATTTTATCAAGTTGAAATGATTTATGAAATATGTTTTAAAATATCCTCAAGGTATCAAAAATGGCCATAATCTAATTTTTATGCCATATTTCAACACCATAGCCTTCGGACAATAAACATCACTGCTCCGCCACAAGCAAAATAACATGATTTTTTCGCAAAACGACTTGATCAGTTCAATTTTTTCAGTCAGTTTGAAAAAATGTTAAGTTAAACACAGCAACACAACCGGGTTATTTTTCTTAAAACGGCTACGTGCGTAATCATAATGAAATATCTGTGCGGCAGGCAAAATTCTGATATCATTCGATGCACATTAAGGTAGTTAATGAGACAAAATTACTGGTGTATTCTTACGCCGGTCTAATTTCTGTTGATTCATTATTGCTGTCAAACTTCTTTTTTACATCAACGTCACATTGGCGGTGGTTTTATTTCTGTGATTTGACCTCAACCTATGCCAAAAGATAGCAATGATTGAAAAGTTCAACCTCCTCTTGATTTAAAAAAATTCCCTAGATTGTTTGAAGCCGACCTAATTAATTTTAGGGGAGTTCTCGCGGAACACCATACCTTAGTATTTTGGATGGTTTTAAAGTTTCTGTCCGATCGCGCGTGGTCAAACCGTGCAAAGGGAACTCAGAGCTCCAGTTTTATATTTTATATATTAAAACTTTCTTGATCAGTTGTGTTAGCTGGTGACAAAAAAGCGAAATATAATCATGCTAGTCTATCCTAAATTCAGTAACCAGTACACTTTCTGTGGCTTCTTTTAGAAGATTGAGGAACTCCCCCTACGCCGGCTCTTATCAAGTAGCTCCCCTAGGTCACTAAATTTTATCAGAGTTGGCAATGGACAACGAGGAGTTGGTTTGTAAATTATCTCTGCTGATAGTTATAATATTTGGAGATTTCCTTTTTTTTAAACGGAAAATCTAATTGCATTAGGGCCCGGCATGCTGGCAGCTATCATTAAATCCTGGAGACGATAGCAACAGTCTTTACAGCGCTTTATTCTAATTTTTACGACAATTCTTTCTGAGAAAGGTAAAAAACCACGTAAGTTCGTTGTATTTTTTAGAAAAAAAAAATTAGGCGTTGCTACGATCGCTCTAGAAGATCGCACACTCACTCACATAAACCTAAACAATCATATTATTTTGTTTTATTTAGTCCTTCCTTTATCAAATAAAAGTAAAATTTTAGTAAATTGACTCAAAATGTGAAAGTTGTGAATTAATTTTCCAAAAGGGCTTGCAATTCGCCATGACAAAATTTGGGCGTTGGTGCTGTTGACAAAGATTTTCTCAAAAGTCCAACGTGATCTGGAGTTTAGGCCTATTTTATTGTTAAATACTAGGGTTGAGGTAATGGAAATAGGAAAAAAAACCTTGGAGACTGGCTACTTCAAATCATAATGATATTCAGCCAATCAATATATTCCACACTCGACAGTAGCCATGTTGGACGTTACACATGCATACACTCGTCACAATAAAACTAAAAGGCTGCAAGTGAAAATATTGCTATTTTTGTTCACCACATATGGATTGTACTTGTAGTATACAAAATTTAAAGAAAACTTTTATTTTGTGTCGAGAATTTATTGGTTTTTCCTTACGCAGACAGCCTCTTAACAGCTATCTGAGGAATAATTTTACTGCTAAAGAAAGAAAATTGCTATTGTAAGATAGAATCAAGATCTGTAATGACAATAGCCTCTCTGAATCGCAAATTACTTCATATTGAAGCAATTTTTTGGAATGTTTGATAAGAAATAAGTTTCTAAAAATATTTCTAGCCTCCGGTTGGATCAATAGAAGATCTAATTGAACTGAAATATTGTAGAATTAAAAAGTAGCACCAATACAACGCCCTTCAATTACTTTTTTGTACAATATCTCAGCTGGTAATTATCCGCCTTTTTCAGGTATAGTATATGTCTGGCAAATCGAAATTTTGTACTAAAGCAATTTGAGTTCATATCCTGCATTGTATTGGTGTTGCTTTTCAAAATTTTAAAGTTCCAACTTGTATTTATATTACACTCTTTTTGTTTTTATCATATAAGGTAGGAAACCAAGCTACATATCTTTGAGCAGCGCGCTGCAGTGATGAGCTTGAGTACGGCACTGAAACGCCCTTTCATGGAATTGATATCGGTTTATATTATTATAGTTTTGTAGCAAAATCTGCCGATTTGCCCCGGAGATATCGAATGAAAGCAAACTTAACCCTGGTTCAATCATTTCTTGAACCAGGGTTAAGTTTGCTTTTTTTCAATTATATTCACTGAAAGTGAATGCAATAATTTTAAGTAGCCCCAAGCAACATTCTATTGATCATTTCGCTAATGTCGTTTGATTGCAATCATTTCAAAGGCCTGGAAAATTTTAATCAAATGTATGATTATCATATAAATTCTAAAAGTAATAAAAATTCTTCTCGTTTTTAAAGCGTTTGAATGAGTAGAATATATATCAATACTTGTTAAAGTTTTCACGTTTTTTTAAACAAATCTATTTTGAAAATACCTTAATTAAAATTGATTTTGCCACAAAGTATTATAAAACTTAAACTTTGGCTTAAGGCGAAGTTCTACCTAAAATTCTTTTTTCTCAATGTGATAGTTTTTCGGTAATATAATAGCCGGGTTCATTGCGGCAAGTGATCACGTGGTAGAAATAATGATATACAATGGACGCAAAAGAACTTGCTAGACGCCAAGACAAAACACAATTATAACAATTAAGAAAAGTTTGATTTTTTCGTTTTACATTTCAAAATCGAGTCTAGCACATTCTGTTGCCTCCATTGTATATCATAAAATTGTACCACGTGACCTCTTGCTGCAAAGAGCCTATATCAAGCCAGCAAATATAATCAGTAATGAAGGCCAAAAATGTTTTTGTTTATTTTACTTTTTATATATTTCATATAATACTTTACATATTTAACTAATTAATTCAATCTAATTAACTAATTCTATAACGATAGTTTTACGGTTTATTTTTTACGTATTGTTAGGCGCATTTGATTATTTTTATAGGCAATCGAATGGGGCAGAGTCCAATTTGAAAAATATCTCATCCAATTTGGGAAAAAATCACTTG
>JAODFW020934573.1:0-11075 GCA_027575235.2 Palythoa mutuki
TCTTCTTCTTCTTCTTCTTCTTCTTCTTCTTCTTCTTCTTCTTCTTCTTCTTCTTCTTCTTCTTCTTCTTCTTCAGTGCAGATCTCTGAATCTACTCAATGAATGTGTTCACATTGAGGGCCCTCAGGTTATCATCATCATCATCATCATCAATATCATCATCATCATCATCATTATCATCATCAACATCATCAACATCATTATCATCATCATCATAATCATCAACATCATTATCATCATCATTATATTATTATTATTATTATTATTATTATTATTATTATTATTATTATTATAACGGTTGTGAGATGTGGATCAGAAGATTGAATAACAAGCTTTGCACATGCGTGCCAATATAATTGCATTGTGGCCACTAAGGTCACAATTACCCATTATATCTACCCTTAAATAAAACAACAATGTAAGACTAAGTGCTAGCAGCCGTTAACAGCTGTTTCGACCTTTTTGGGCCTCGTCAGCACGGCAAAGCTAACAACAGGTTCTTTTTCGCAAACAAAAGTATTGGGCATGATAATTTTATCGATTTGTTAATGAAAATTATGGGCAGAATCATATTTAAGACAACGTTCCGGTGTAATGGTGTCATGAGGACACCGAAAGGTTGTCTTAAATATGATTCTACCCGTAATTTTTATCATCAAAAATGTTGGGAGATTTAGAAGAACCTTAGCAGAAGAATCACATTCATCAAAAAGAGTAGGTAGTGATCCTGGTGCTTTGGTCTGTCACCTTCACATAGGGGCCTTTAGTGATTGGAGGAAAGGCAAAGACAAAGTTTTTATGTCAAAGAGTTTTTGCTCGTGTAGATGAGAGATTTTAGGAAAATTCTATTTGTCAAATGCATTTGTTGAAAAACTGTTGTCCTAGTTTTTTATGCCAAAAAAATCGCCACATCTGGCTGAAATTTACTTATGTAAACGACTCGACAAAGAAATTTGTCAAAATTTGGAGATGAATTCATTCCTTTGAAGGGCGCAAAAACCATCTTCGTCTCCTCTTTTTACTAATGGAGCCAAACAAAAAAGGCAGACATGCCATCACAAGCCAACAAAACAGGTCTGTTTCTCATAAAGGGAGCAATACTTTGTTGCTTTACATCTTCCAGCTTTGCGACCTCGTGATAAAGCTATTTTGTTCGCCGCTGACCGAAACCGTCACCGGCGCATGACCCAAGGAAGCTCCTCAAAAATTAGTTTGCTCGTTTGCACGGGCAAAATAATTTGTCACAAGAACTTTGTCAATAAAACAGTTGCTCGTTTAGACCCAATTGTGCCTTTTTGCACACTTTTATGATGTAACAAGTTAGGATGTGTTAGCTAGGCGCTTAGGCGTTTCTATTATAATTAAATCTTGTCAGAATTTCAAGCTGAAAAATTGAAGACAAAAAGCAAGATTTTTAAAATTGCAAACAAACAAGGATCTTAGTCAATAGATTTACTATTTTTTTGGCATTATTTATGTTTTAAGCGATCAAAATGTAATTACATTCCTACCATGTTTTGATTCAGAACAAATCCATATCTTGCTGGAGCATGCTCAGACGAGCTGTTGCGACCGCTGTGCTTTGCAGTCTCTGTTGGCGGGCTCTCCTTGTCTTTATCATACGAAGCTTTTTCGTCGGTACTTTTTTGTTCTGCATCACTCTGCCCTTGCCTGTTTTGCTCATCAGCTCCGGATTGAAACCTGTTGAGATATGGCGAACGTAATTCCGGTGCTGCCAGATTGGAAGGAACAGAGCAAAAATTTCTGTCATAATTCATCTTTTGTTGTTGAGTATTTTGCTGATCGTTCGATATGAAAATCTGTGGCGGGAGTTGTTCCAATCGTTCTTGTCTATTTTGTTCTATAGTCCCGTTAGAATAAGCTTGCCGAAGATGGGTCTCCAAGAATTGTCTTTGTTGCTGGTTCGGGTTTGTGATTGACTGGGGCTCGGGCGCTCTGGCTGGGGCACGTTCTATTAGTATTCTCTGAATCCTATCTTTGCAGAAGACCTGTACACACCCGCAACAAAATATAACTATAAAGATGATTATAAATGGTAAAAAATAGAGGTCTATGTCCGCCATCAGTCAACAACAAATTGAACTCCTTATCAAAACAGTTGCAGTTTTAAATATATCAAAAGTGTAAAAATGCGTGTTGCAGCTCTTCAGTTGATGTTCAAATAACGTCTTGAAGTTGCAATTGGCGTGACCCTTAAAACAACGCTGATGTAAATAGACTTGTAAACGAGGAAGTTAAGGAAACATCCTAAATAATTATAAACGTTTCGTAATTAAAGGAAGCGGAGTATTGACGCACTGACCGGCACTAAACAAATATTTGCTTGTCAGTTTGGCCAGAAGTCTAGAACGATTCTAAACAGTATTTCAACTTTACGACATTTTAAATTTAAAGTTTAATACGTTATGGATTTCATGAACACTGCTCTAGCTAATTAATTTTGTTTTGCAATGCAAAAATTCTGTTCTAAAACCACATGGCGATCATTCTAGACTCATGTGGCTGTTGTGGTTGTTAATCGGATCATACGGCAAACTGTTCGAAGATCGGATCCCACAGCAACCAAAATTTATTTGCCGTTTATGCTTCTTACCCTTTTTATTCTCCTTTTTTCTTTCTTTTCTAGTTATAAAATATTTTTTGAATTAGCTGTGACTCTTAAAGCCGTTTTTATATTTTCTCCCCTCATGCATAATGAATATTACAAGATGTGTTTTTAAAGCCGTTGATATATTATTTTGAATATTACGTAGGGGAATTAAGAAAAAGATAACGACGGCTTTCAGAATATAATTTCTAACTATAAAAGAAAGGAGAATAAAAAGGGGTAAAAAGCAAAATATATTTTTTTTGGTTTGTCTTTGTGGGTCTCGATCTTCGATAGGCTCGCCGCATGCTCCAATTAACAACCACAAGAGTCACAAGAGTTTAGCCTGGTCAGCCTGTTGTAAAAATTATATCAATTCATCCATGAGGTGGCTCACAGGGCCTTTGACTGATCGAAGTGATCGTACGTAATGGAGTCTGTTAAGGAGTGTAAGAAAAGGAGGAACGTGACCGACACTTGTCACTTGTCTGATCATGACAATATAAAGTTTCCCTAACTTTCTTACATACGACATAGAGTGGGCGCTAACCGGTATAGAATCTTAAAAGCGCTGACAAATAGTCAAATATTGCTAAATGATGTTAAAAAGTTGTGGATATTGGCAATACCCTTTCTGCATGTTGACCTATAAACTTCCTTTTTTACTGATTTGAAACTACTGTTCTAAGTTCTTGTTCTTTTTATGTTATGATAATACAAATGTTCAACAGAGCTTTCTTTCAGTATAAAACTTAAGACGAAGTTCGACATGGAAGTTGAAGCAAAAATATCACGACTGGATGGTTTAAACATTAAACCTTTTCAATATTCTCAACAAAACCTTCCTTTTTATTTGAAAGTGTTTAAATTAAGTTCTTGTTCCTGTTTTGTCATGATAATATTAATTGTGATCGGAGGAAGTGATTGCGACAGATGATCAGAAAAGCCGAGAAAGTCAAAGCCAAGTTTACCCACAATTTAAAGCCAAAAGCCAACGACCGTTTCCGTGGTGACTGCACGTGCGAGATGAAATTTGCATTTAGTGAGATTCCATCCATCGCGAATCCTTTTTGCGTCAGAAATTGTACAACAACACAAATTGGCAAAAAAAGTGTTTTAACTCTCTTAAGGGCAGCTTCGACTGTCATGAGTTTTGCTTTGTTCAAATGCAAAAACAAGTTTCATACAGTATCGACGGAAAAACGTTACTATTCCGGGCATTAAGCACGTCTGAATCACTTTGTTTACACTCGCTTTGCCCCGATTTAACCTCGCGTACAACAGTGATGTGGTTTTTGAGTGTTCACTGCCACGGCTTATATCCACTGATTTCCCAATGAATAAAGTAGTTGCTCTCCTATACACATACAGCTTCAACCAACTTTGAATGTTCAATAACGTCATCTAATTCAGTGTACATGTATACCGTTTGTTTAGTAATGTGTAAAAGTTAACAACAACAACAATATCTCTTTATTTCGTCTTGGAAATATACTTTACAAAATCGCAGCCCGCAAAAATAGCAGAGCTAGTCGAGGCGGCTGCAATATGATATATTTGGATTTCTTATGCTTATTATTAAGGGCCTTTGGATTGAAATGGAACTGATCTGTTAGGAATAATGAAACCGGAGTAAGGAAGAAGAAGAAAAAAAAAACCTTTAAAATTTGGAGAAAGTATCAATTAAACTTGGCGTACTGACATAATTATCCTCCGAAGACAAAATATCAAGCAGTTTTTGGTGGATAGTTTTCTTAAAGTTGAATTTTGGAATTAGGCGTTCATCCTTGGAAGTGTTGTTTCATACCCTCTTGCAAAGGAATTTTTAAATTGGCTTGTTCGTGATTCTTTGAGATCGTCCTACTAAAATTAATTTGATCCCAACAGATGTTGCTTCACAGCTCAGTTGGTTAGAGCACTGCACCGGTATCGCAGAGGTCATGGGTTCGAAGCGTTGAAGCCTGAATTTTATTTAGGCATGTGACCAACTCCTGTAAAGGGCCTATTGACTTCCTTTTAACACAGGAATATACTGTGGAGGATTCAGGACGAAATCAGTTCATTACTAATTCAAGCTTTACTTTCTTTAGTTGATGCAGAGAAGTGGGCATTTGTTACAGAAAATAGATCGGTAGAAATCGAATGTGGCACAAAGAAACAACTTAATCAGAGGATAAAGGTTGTGGTACATGACAGGTTTGGTAACCGTACTGAGTGCCCGGATGGACTGAAACCCTCCATTGCCCTCGATTCAACATCCCAGAAGTAAGTTTTGTGGCAATATCTTTGTAGATATAATTTATGTTTATACAGGCTCAGTATAGGCTTGGGCCGAGCCGTACTGTTGTTTTATATATTAATTACCTCCGCAGATCCTTTCAGATTCTGCAATTGACACTCCTCGGCATTCAATCAATCGCTGTAAATTTTCATCAATTTTCTTCTCTATTTGTCTCCCAATGAGAGGTTAGAAAGCCATAAGGCCATCTTGAATGACAGCCATTTTGGATTATTCCCCCCTGATGGCAATCGCAGAATGCCTTGCGCTTTTTGCATCGTGGCGTCATCTCAAAATGGCGAAATTCAGTCCCAACCACTCTATTACTAACCCTTTGTATACTTGTTTTACCAGTGGCAAAAACGTGTTGGATGGAGATGTCGAGTATAAAGCTGCAACTAAGGAGTTTTTGTTCACATCGGACTCTGTCATATTTGGTTGTCCAAGTGTACTGACGCTGATTGTCCATGATAAATGCAACGTGCTATCTCGAGATGCACAAAGAATTATCTTAAAACCAGGTAACGTGATATAACAAACATTTTTACAGGGTCCCCGCGGTCCTTGAAAAACCTGGAAAATCAGGGAATTTGAAAACATTTTCCAGGGTCGTTGAATGTCAGGGAATTTTTCAAAAAGTCGTTAAAAGTTAGAGAGTTTCAAAGGTGACTAGTTTACTGTGTTACACTGTAAATAATTCGATATGAAAAGCGTCAGTCTTGAAGTTGTCTTTCGCTGTTTTTTCGTATCTTTTAAAAGAAATGAATACTCATGAGTTACCAGTAGGGCTTTTATTGGCTAAACTATTATGTACCCATGTTTATAAGCTGAAATTTAATGCAGTAGTTTACAAACTTCACTTCTGCTGCTTTGAAATTAAATAAATAAAGCTGTTTTAGACAGTTTGTGCCATGTAGTATTTTGTCAGTTAATTTTCAAAAGCTGGAAAGTCATGGAAAGTTATTTATTTTTGGTCAGTGAAAGTCCTAAAAAATGTTTCAAAAAAAGTCATGGAAATTCTGGAATTTTTATGCTAATACTTTGGGGGGACCCTGTTTTTACTCCAACAGGGGACCAAGTTCTATGCGCCCTTTTCCCAGGTGCGAGAGCATCATCAAGTGGGAGCTTAAAATCTTATTTCTTTTTGTACTCTAGCTTCTTTTATTCTTTCAGTTTTCTCTCTTCCTTGTGTTTAGTCTTTAACTGTTTTTTTGGTGGTTCAGACTTAAATATAAAAGCTAAGTTAAATCCTTTTACGACTTTAAGTGCCCTTTTGAAGTCGATGCATATTGCAGCGATTTTTGTAGTGTTAAGTGGATGAGAGGCTAGCTAAAGCTAAATCCATTTACGAGCCTAAGAGGCTCATTTGATCCGGTGCTTATCTCCAGTTTCTGTAGTGTTAAATGGATGAGAGGCTAGCTAAAGCTAAATCCATTTACGAGCCTAAGAGGCTCATTTGATCCGGTGCTTATCTCCGGTTTCTGTAGTGTTAAATGGATGAGAGGCTAGCTAAAGCTAAATCCATTTACGAGCCTAAGAAGCTCATTTGATCCGGTGCTTATCTCCGGTTTCTGTAGTGTTAAGCAAATGAGAATCATTGACTCCCCCTCGATGGTACACTAATCCATTGCAGGTTATTACCCCGTAGAAACTGGTACTCATTTAACCTACCTCGAAAGGTTGGAAAGCTGGGTCAACTTTGGCTAAAAAGATCACACAAAATGTTCAATACGCGGTTGAGCTGGCACTTAAAAGATATAAATCAGAGACTACAGTGTCATCGAGGTACTTTTCACAACGAACGTGAAAAATAATACGTTTTTCTATTTCGCGAGTATCTTTCTTGATAAAATCATGCTTAACTGCAAAGAGAGAAAGTCGAATCTTTCTTGTAACACCACTCAAATGCATTTTGTAAGGTGTCATAAGAAGTATGTTAATCATAACATCACTGACGAGGCAAGCTCGATATTCCACTATATAAAGTCATCACGTACTTCTTGAAAACCCTTAATTTTTTCGCTATTCGCAACAAAATGGTAAATCTAAAAACACAAACGTTTTCCACCTTTTTGATCATCTTCAAGTATATAAACTAAAACATGAAAGCTAAGAAAGTTAAATACAAGACGTATTGTTTAAGTTAAGAGAAAATTAGAAAGCTTGAACTTGCTTATTCAGACTAGGCCGGTATTAAGTGAATGAACTGATAATATCGGTTACCAGTGAAAAGAGCGAAGTGGAGAGATTGTTTTGATTAATGTTCTTGTTCTAAGACTCTCAGACTCCAGGTTTCGGCTTGTTTCTCCAAGGGCCTTTGTACACAATGAAAGGGAGATAATTGTTTTTGTTTCATTTTGTATCAGCGCGAACCCTGACTTTATCATCAGTGATATTAAAAAACGTTTACTTCCACTTGACAGGCCCACCGCATCACATAGAACTTTCAAGTCCAGCATTTGATAACTCCGATTTCGCCCAAGCACACTCCGTGAAACTTATTAGCAACTGTTACCTTGGAGCTCACATAGCGGCGTGTGTATGTGACAGAGGAGGGAACAAGACTTCATTTAAGACAACACTTGGTTTGTCTTGGGTTCCAGCGGCAAGTGGCCAGCAAATCTCCAAGAAGACTAGCCAGAAAGGAGAGGCAATATTCCAGTCAAATGTTCTGCGGTGTACAGCAAAAGCTGATAAGGATGTCAAGATAAAAGTGTCGAGTACTGAGCATCGTATTTTACAGGTTTGTAGTACTTATTATTTCTACTTAGAAGGTCAGACTGGCATTTATGATTATAAAGGACAAAAACCCTCAAAAATGGAAAATATATCCTTGAAAGTCCTTGAATTTTTGGGCCAAAAAAGCGTACGAACACTGCTGGTGTTTTGAAATGATTTCATATTCTTGATAAATTATAAATTTTGTTGTTCACTCCCTGTTCGAACCGCAAGTAAGAGAATTCAGGTTTTTTTACCTCTAACTTTACCTTATACCCAACCTTACCATTAGCTCTACCTCGACTTTTACCTTTATTTCTGCCTCTACCTTTTCCTTAACTTTACATATACCTCCTTCTGACTCCACCTTTACACCAACCTCGACCTTTGATTTTATAGCTATCTTTACCTATACCTTTAAGTTTGCCTTTGCTTGTACATCTACCTCTGTTTTTACCTCTACATTTACCTTTACGTTTAGCTTTGCCTTTACCACTATGTGCTACTTCTACCTCTACCTCCAAGCTTATCTTACCCTTTTTCTTTAGCCTTACCTCGACCTCGACCTCTACCTCAGCTCCAAGATTACCTTACCTTAAACTTATCGGCTCTATTTTTCCCTTTACTTCTACCGCTCCCTTCAACCTTACCTTTACTTATTGATCTTAATTGCTGAAGTGTGCTTTTTAATGGTTACAGGCTGCGGTGGTGAATGCAACCGTGGAGCTAGGTAACCGAGTTAAAGCAGTGGTAGTGACAATTGCAACGGAAGGGCTACGGGCATCCAATAATTTTCCCCTTATAAAAGTAAGTTCAAGGAAGGAAACTAAAACATGTATATTTGCTTTCTTAACATCCTCAAGTGATGTTTCCGTCAGAGGAAAGCAAGAGAGTAAGAGAATGCAGTGTCGTATGCAGAGGGGGCACTCTGCCCTGCTGCCGCCCATAGGAACGTTTCTGTATTATTTTTCAAAGCTGTAGCCAGCCCTCTCTTGTACTGTTTTCAGTGAAAGTTAGAACCAGCTCACGTCAAGAGACGAAAATCACAATCACAAAAGCAGCAAATTTCTGCAGAATAAATCTCGGACTTTGACTTAATTTATACTATCTGAAAATTAATTTGCCAACTGGGATCAAAACGCAGAAAATGTGTTTTATACAACCTGAATTTTAATGTTTTACAGCCAGTATTCCCTAGAAGACTCTAAAATGATCGTGCATTCTGTGTTCGCTCTCCTCTGTGCGGGCCTCGAATATGTGACCTCATTATGTGGCTGTAGTTGTGAACATTTCTACATAACTGACACCTCTTAAAAGTGCAACTGGAAGAGGAAACTCAGGTTTTCAATTTCAAATCCTATCCAGAAAACCATGTACGAAAAAGCTAAATACTTACAAGAAGCACACGTACTTGTGAGTGTTCACAACACCAGCTGCGCAATAACGTCACGAGGTTCAGAAGTGCTTCCAAGATGGCCGCGTATTAGCCAGCTGTTTATTGCTGTTTCAAAAATCATTTCTCAGCTGTGGTGCAAGATATGGCAAAGAAACTTTCCACACAAGTTAAGCGTACTATGAACAAAAATACAAGAACAGGTCGTAAAAAGTAGAGTTTAAGGTTTTCAATGAGGAAACAACTTCCTATCCATTACGGAATTACATTTACGTCAATACATTTTGGACAGCTTTGAATAATTGTATGAAAACATATTTATACATCAAATTTGAAATATCACCTTTTGTGAAATCTGCTTTGCCCTAAACGTGAAATAACCAGATATTTATATCAACCACCCAATACTGCTTGGGATATTTTATTTTCAGTGAAAGTTATTACCGGCTAACGTCAAGAAACGAAAATCACAATCACAAAAGCAGCAAATTTCCGCAAAAAAAAAAAACCCGACTCAAATCATCTTTGTGTACATTATTTGCTTCATTAGCAAACGTGCATCTCTTTCTAACTGAGATACAAATTAAGAAGTTCTGAATATTGAAAAAGCTTTGCAATAGAAACCTCTTCTGAAAGAAATAATACCTTGAATAATGTTCTTGTGATGTGTTTCTAATATTGGAAATTTTACAAAGAATGTAAGAACTCATTAAAGGTTTTGCCACCCAGTGGTCTTGCATTTTTTTGGACACCGATATCATCTGTGAAACTGTATATACAAAACCAGACTGTGGTCGCTAACCTCATTTTCTTTGCCTTTCTCATGTTTTAAACTCAATTCTTTTTTATTTTGTTTCTTTCTCTACCTAAAGTTGTATGCAAATGAAGCAAAATGTAAACAACGACGTCAGAAAAGATTGGCCTTTACAGAAAGCATTATCACTTGTGAGCTGTTGATAGACAAAAGGTAAAGAAAAGTCTTATTTCAGATTAATAATTTTTGGGCAGCCGAAGATGCCGTCCACCCTTTTGTGACTCTGACATTTAAAAACTCAGCAAAAAAAGATTAAATTAAAAACAAATAAAACATTCACCATTTCACCCTTTTCCAATACTCACCTCCTTCTGTTTCTTTTATATCTGTATTCTTCTCTTCATTTTCGTTGATCTTTTCTTTCTCACCTCTCAATTCTTCACCTGCTGTTTCCTTCTTTGCTTCAGCACTTGCTAGTTGCTCCTGCTCCTTCGTATCTTCTAAATTAGAAGCTTCTTCCTTAACGGCTACCTCCTCGTCTTTACTTTCTGGTTGTACTTGTTGTTCTACCACCGTCTCTTTTTCAGAGATTTCCTTTATTTGTTCGCTTGTTGTTACCACCGTCTCTTCAGATTTATCTTTCGTTATTTCACTAGATTCTTCTTTGGTTGTTTCATCTGATTCTTTTTTCTCTGCTTGTGCTTCTGCTTTTATTTCTGTTGCAGCTGTTACTACTTCTTTTGATATTTCTTTAGTCTCTTCATTTGTTTTATCTTTAAACTGTTCATCAGGTTTCGCTTCTTCAGTTCCATTAAGGATTTCCTCCGAAGGATTGCTTGGTTCTCTATCAACTTGCTCTTCTTTTTGCACCTTCTCATCTTCAGCTATGTCCCCATTTTGTTTCTTCTGTTCAAGGACTTCTTTATTTTCTTCATTCTCATGAACTGACGACGTTTCTACCGTGTTTGCTTCTCCAGATTCCTCTGGCTCATGGACTCCATTGACTGTTGTCTCTGAAGATTCTGTTATGCGTTCTCCTGGCAGTTTCTTCACCATTATTTGAAACGAACTCGGTTGTGATTTAAGGAGTTCTGCTACTTTATCCTGTTGCCAGCCGACCTGTAGATGGTGCAGAGGGTTTTAGAGCGGTCTTCTTGTCTCTTAACTTTTTCAACAACTGGTTTGCAGGAGAAGGACGAGGAGGAGAAAGGGACGAAGGAGAAGGAAGAGGGAATGGAGAAGAGGGAGAAGGAGAAGGAGAAGGAGAAGAAGAAGAAGAAGAAGAAGAAGAAGAAGAAGAAGAAGAAGAAGAAGAAGAAGATGA
>JAODFW020934655.1:0-11071 GCA_027575235.2 Palythoa mutuki
AAAACATAAAAAGATTCACTGTAAAGACTGCTCGACAAACAATAAAGGCAGTTCGTCTCTATATTCAGCCGTACCGGCAATACATGTGTAGCGCAAAGCGTTTCATTTTCCAATGCCTAGTTTGAGTTTGTTTTTTTTTTATTAAAACCTGATCACAGAAATAAGAACAATAAGCCTCGGCAAAATTTACTGGTTCTTATAAAAAAAATGGAGTGTAGTGTTTCATGACAACCAACAATGGAGTGTAGTGTTTCAAGCTAGCCAACAGCAAACAAATTCAATCAATATTTAGTATTCTGTATCGTGCTGTAAATATCTCTATGTATATATTGATGAAAGAACTTTCTAAGTGTTTAAAACCTCAGCGAACCAATTGCTTTATATGTGTTTCTGTTGTTCTTTGCGCCAGACTCTCCAGTGGCAGTGCTTAACAACTTGACTAAACGTGAACTCGTAAAACTTATACAGTTCATGGCTTTGTCAAGCGGAAAACAGTTGAAGGCCTTTCATGAAACAAAAGGCCCCATTACCAAACAAACAAGTGAATTGATTTATTGCGCAACTATTTCCTACGGAAATAACTTTTAAAAGTAACATAACAATATACTTACTGCGAAAAATTTCCCGGCATACTCCTTATGATGACTTTTAGTCGAAAACGTTAGAGTTTTGAAACCTTTTAATACACGTAATTTAGCTTTAATCTGTTTTAACAGTTGTAATATTGCATTTGATATACGCTTTTTTATAAGAACAACTTTATAAGAACAACTTTATAAGAACAACGACGCTCAAATTTGCAAAACTTTAAGAACAATTCAAGAACAATATCAGGCTGAGGCTTGATAACTAGGAAATTTTCTATGGAATATGGTATAGAAAATTGACTAAAACTTAGCGATACAACATAAGATTCGCTGTAAAGATTGCCGGCAACAAAGAACGAAGGCAGTTCGCCTCTAAATTCAGCAGTGCATACAATTGTGTGTGGCGCAAGGCGTTTCATTTTTCAATACCTTGTTTTATTTTGTTTTTTCTTCAATAAAAAACGCTTACAGAAATAAGAACAAGCTAAGAACAACTTGAGGCTGAAATCGCCAATAAATTTAGAACAATGAGCCTCAGCAAAATTTACTGGTTCTTATAAAAAAGCGTGTACTCAACCGAATCGTGCTTTTTCTGTTTCCCTTACCGAACTTATAAGTCAAAAATCCTAGTTTTTTTATTTCTCTACCGAGCAGAACCAATTAGTAATATTGATGAAGAATTCAGTTATAAATATAAACATTTTGACTGATTTGTCAGTTAATGGAATTTTTTTGAGTTAGAAGTGTCGACTTCGAAAAGCTGAACTAATATTTGTAATGATGAACTAGTATTTGCCTATTGTTGACCAAATGAATGTGCTTCCGGGCATTTATTTCTTCCGCTCTTTTATAAACTTCACAGTTGGTTAATATAGATTATATTATCACGTTATGGGTACATATATATGACCTTGTAATTTCCTGCATTATGATTGGTTCACGCGCGGTCTGTCAAAATCCGTATTCGGCCCACGGACCGTGTACACGCGTATTAGGACCAGTTTCCCAGATGTTGATTTTCAGAAAATTTTCAAAACTCGGAAAATTACTTTGAAAAACTATTTTAAAGCATTTCCAAAGATTTACGAAGATTTTTAGAAAATTTTCAAAAATCCAAAACTGCATAAGAAACAGTTTTTTTAACATTTGTGAAGCTCTCCGATGATTTCCGAAATTGTCGGATAGCTCCGATGATTTCCGTAGACGTAGGCATTGGATAAATTATCAGACCTCGGTCTTTTTTGTACGAACTTCGCAAGGGCTCGGTCCTTATGTATATTGTCAAGACCTCGGTCTGATATTTTTTCATACAGACCTCGCGCTCGGCTAATTATCTCTTAGTATTACAAGAGTTGTTCCCGGCTTAATTTCCATCATGTGATCTTCATTCACCTATGCCGACGTGCTTCGCGCATTTACTGAACCAACACAATAAATCAAATATAAATTAGTCAAAAATTTTGTATTTGTAAAAGTATTGCAGTATCTTTGATCGATAATCAAGATGAAATACACACTGTTTTTTATAAGAACAACTTTATAAGAACGAGGCTCAAAGTTGCCAAAATTTCAGAACAAGTTCAGGATGAGGCTTGATAACTAGGAAAGTTTTTGTGACTAAAACTTAGCGAAACAACATAAAACGTAAAAAGATTCACTTTAAAGACTGCTCAACAAACAATGAAGGTCGTTCACCTCTAAATTCAGTCGTACAATATACAATACACGTGTGTCGCAAGCTGTTTCATTTTCCAATACCTTGTTTTATTTGTTCACAGAAATAAGAACAAATTAAGAAGAGGCTAAAATCGCCACAAAATTAAGAACAATGTGCCTCAGTTAGAATTTATTGGTTCTTATAAAAAAAGCACGTAAGGGAAGTGAATCAAACATTTAGTTTGGAGGGGGGAGGGGGAGGGCGGGAAGAAGCGTGGTAGGAACTTATTAGTTGTTTTTCAGTAATGTTGCCCCAAGGGTAAACGTGTTGGTATGGTTTGCATCTCCCCAGCCGACAATAATAAGATGGAGCTCTGACAAGTCAGCATTTACAGTCGAGATGTGGACTGTGTTGACCGCGATTCCGCTACCGTCGAAGTGAGTGGACGACAAAACACCACAGGGAAGCTGTGACGGCAGACAGACGTACGTCGCAAACGCGGATTTGCCGTCAGTCGCAGTGACGGAAATTGTAATCGTGTATCTGTGGAAAAAATAAGACAAAAAGAAAATATGAAATCACATAAACAACGCAAGTGTTAAAACACGTGACCAGTCTATAGCCGCAACCTCGTTTCCAGGCTTTTCCCTCGAAGGATGGGGAAAAGCCCTGGGAACCAGTGCGGATTTTGCCGCCGTTTTGTTAGGCGGCGTACTCGAAACTTTAGATGTAAAGCCCTGTCCAAACGGTAAATGTTTTATCGTAAAACATGCTAAAACACTGTTGGGTGACAAAACATTTTTTCGTTTGGCCACCTTTTTTTGTGCTGTTTAAACATGTTTAAACATGTTTTAACATGTTGGGTAAGATTTGAATTCTGTCAAACATTCGAATTGAATTCTTAAAACATTTCTTTTGTTTTCGTCTTTGGTGAGCGATGTTTCAGATGTTTTGCGCGTTTGGACAGCTGCTTAAAACATGTTTGATGCACACATGAGTGCTGACTCTATTAAACATGTTTAAACAGCACAAAACAAGGTGGCCAAACGAAAAAATGTTTTGTCACCCAACAATGTTTTCACATATTTTATGGTAAAACATTTAACGTTTGGACACGGGGCTTAAGAATGTTCACGCTGGCAATCTTTGTAGAATTTTTACACTGTTAACTGTTTTCCTTTCTAAAATCTAGTATTTTACCTCATTGCGTTAGAGCTGAGAGAGATTTACCAGTTTACAAATAAAATGTTGTAAGAATAACAAAGTCGACAAAACCGAAGTAACGGAATTATCGTTATTATAACTGTGAAAAGGATTGGTCCAGTTATTTTGATCTTCTCACCGGTTCCGGCAATAGTAGTAATCATCTACACGAATCCGAGGAAAGTTACTAGCTAAATAATTTTTAAATTTCCAAAAACGTCAGTTTAAGGAACCCTAATAGTAACGGTAAGGTAACAGTAAATTTTAAATAAAGCAAAAACTGAGAAGAGACACACCGGCGAACTCGCCACTGCCGAAACGAATGTCGCTGAATCTTCTTAAGTCACTGAATCTTCTTAAGTCATTGCGTGTCAAACCGATATATGCCAGGTTTCAAGGACTAGCTCAATTTTGGCGAGACTTTCATTCTTTACGGGGCCCGATTCGCTAACCCTCTTCTGTAGTTGGAAGCAAATGAGAGTCAATGACTCGCATATCAATCAGTCGCAGGTTGGCTCCCAGCAGAAGCTGGTACTCATTTTATGGATGGAAACCTGAGTCAACTTTGGCGGAAAGGCTACATTAAAGCTCAGCCAACTCTGCAGAGTCGAGGTTTGAGCCCGGGACCTTGTGGTTGGAAGGCAGAGATCTTACCACTGCGCCAACTATGCTGCCGACGGACAAGCTACAACGATTTTTGCATGCACAAGAAGAATTTTAAGAAAATAACTCGGACTATCAAGCACAAATAGACAGATTTAATATATATAAAATAGTCCGAATGCATGTATACGTAAGTGAATTTCAAAATCTGATTGAAACAAAAACTAACTTCAAAAGTAATGATAAACCGAACACAAAACATGGCAATGGGCTACATGACTTAACTGATTTTGCGCACCTAAATTCAAGCATCGTCACAAACAATTAATTTTTAAATCTGTTTCAGTTGAAAACACAAAACAACATTTCCGTAAATAAGACCGTGACAAAGTTGTTAATTCGCCAAAGTGGCGGCCAAAGGCGATGTTTACAGGTTTATATCCACAGTAAGTTAAGGAATGTAAAACTCGTTTTACAAATATTTCCGCTTTCCCTTTTCTTTATTTTCCCAGATTTGATACCGTAAATAAAATTTAAACTTAGAATGGTCTAGATTTTGCTTCAACAGACCTCCACGGACTGCCTCAATGTTTTCTCAAAACAGTTGTCTTGGGAAATAAGGTTCTTTGTTTCAAATGCGGTAATAAAAATGACGCGAAAAGAATGTTCAGCTTAAACAAAGTATCTTGTTTTCCAAGATGACTGTTTTGGAAAAACTTTGAGACAGTCCGAAGATGTCCATTGCTATTAGAAAAGGTTAGATTTTACTGTAGTCTAAAATCAACAAAATCGTAATTATTTATCATTTAAAAGCCTTTCCATAAGTACATTCTTAATAATGTATAACTTATAAAAATAAACGTCCAATATTTTGTGGCGCCAACCGTGGGCCAGCATCAGCTTTTATCAGTCTATCGTGGATAATTGTGGTTCTGCAGACTTCAGAGAGTCGCATTTTATTAACAAGTTTAATGCCTTAAATGCATATTCAGATATTCTAATAAATTTAGTTACGGCCCGAAAGCTAAAAATCCTTAATCATTAAATAATATGCATGACAACATCAAAAATTAAACAACAACTTCATGGAAACGGAATGTTGTTCTAGATTACAAAAAATTCAGGTTAGGAAAAAATGCCAGCTAAAATGTTGTGTTGGCAGAACTTTTGTGCTAGCCGTTTACTCGAGTAGATTACAGTTAACACGTTTTACTGTTTTATGCTCAAAATATGTTTAGGAGAACTGAGTCCTTAACTTGTCAATATTTGGTAATGTGAAATTCTCACGGTAGGCAAAAACGGCGAAAGAATAAAGTAATAAACAGACAATAGCCCCAACATGGCACGTAGTCACATATATATATTGACTCCTTTGTTATTCAAATACTTTTCAAATAAGTCATAGTTATTCATAGATAAACAGCGTTTTAAACAAAGAATCGGGTTATTTCATTGATAACAAAGGAATACAAAAAAGGAATTTGACAAAAACTTAGCGCATATAAAAAACAAGACACACAATCTCATTTTGAGATTTGACAACACGTTGCTTTTAAGTGTTCATTGCTGGACCAGATAAAAAACACTATG
This sequence comes from Palythoa mutuki, assembly GCA_027575235.2. Lineage (NCBI taxonomy): Eukaryota > Metazoa > Cnidaria > Anthozoa > Zoantharia > Sphenopidae > Palythoa > Palythoa mutuki. Next base: position 5,641 of record JAODFW020934655.1, read on the forward strand.
AGCTGCTACAATTTTTTTGGTCGAAAGCAAAGACCTCTTTCAGCAGTGTACGTCAGTTGTGATGACATTCTTCTTTCTGTAAACGGTGGATATAGACCAGATTCTATGACGATCAACTGGCTTGACAGATCTCCGCTCCCTCACTCTGCTTACAAACCAAACAAGAACTTGGAAAATGCTAAGCAAATGAAGCGTTGGCGAAGCCTACGGCCACGACGTACAAAGATCAAGAGTCTGAAGAGAAAATGAAACGCTCAACCTGTCCATTAAAACAGAAAAAAACGGTAGAAACTGATCCACTACTGGCGAAGACAACAAAGTCAACAATGAACAGTATCAAAGGCATATTCATCGATGTTGTTTGGGTGCATGTTCGTTATTTAGTAATCAAGAACTGAAAAAAAGTTATGCTGCGACCTCAGCAAAAGTTTAACAGTTTTCACGTGCACATCGTGGATGATCATTGACCAATTTTCTCTACTCTGTAGACATTTCACCTGGTATTTCACGTCGGTACAACCTCACACACAAAGTACTCTCTCTGGTTTTGTGTATGGACACCTTTTTCGGTGAGCTTTGAGTAGAGTCGAATTGTTTTTAAGTATAATCGTGTCAGATATAATCTTTTTTAGTTCAGTGATATGTTTTGTTGTAACGATAGTCTATTTGATTGCAAGAACTCTATTTTGCGTAATCAGCATTCTTTATAATCAGCTTGTATTTACCAAATTGATTTTTCAGATTAAATACTTATAAATTTTAGGTAGTCTAATTCTTTTAATGTGTCGGAACAGTTTCTTAAGTTTGGAGTAAGTTTACTATCAACACTTTGAAAACACAAAAACGTTATTTTTTTAAAATAAAAGAGCAAAACTGAATATGGCACCGCACCTCGTGGTCTGCTAAATGACGCTTCAAAAACATTAACGGAAATTGAAATAAAAACGAATGTTGCATCGACCGTGAGAAATTTGCAATTGAAAGTGCGTCCTATATAACGCATGTTACTTTCTGCGATTTTCGTCAAAATGCGAAATGCTAGTTGTTTTTTTCTACTCGCAAGTTAACTACGACTGTCTTCTTTTCCTGCGAATCGAATGTTATGGTGTTAATACGCCATTTGATGATTTTTCTATTTTTTCCCCTGCGGACTGCTATGTTTTTAGATCGTAGGAGATTCGTTCCAACAGTTTGTCGATCATGTATTGCTACCAAACTATCAAAATGTTCAAAATTTAGAATATTTTGTGGGAGTCCCCGGGCGAAACGCAAGACCATGCAAGACAAATCACTAAATATCATGCCAGCTAAAATCTTGATTTATGCGAAATTTGTTGGTTACGTTAATTTTAAGCACGCGTGTGTCCAGCAATCTTACCATAAATGATAGGAGACAAGCCTCGTTCCCAAAGAATGAGTTTGATGCATTTTAGTAGTTTTAATGATAAAACAGGGACTTGAGCCCATCATGTCGCTTGAAAAATAATATAGGGTTCTTTTTAGAGTTCTTTTAAAGTTGTTGTTGTTGTTTAGAAACGCGTCTATTTTCTTGCATGCAATTAAGGTGACGTCATGCCACCTATTTGAATTAGTGGAAATAACAGTTGACATTTTAAAATATGTGGAAAACTGCTAAATTTTCAAAATTCCGAAAGTAGAAAGTGAAACAGGATTGCTTTACAACAATACACCTCCCTGTAAGACTGCAATATTATGTAACCGTAAGGCTGCGGTGAACCAGTTCCGAGTTTGTTTTCTTTTTTCATTCTCTAATGTTACTCCATGGTTTTTTTGGCTTCTGTCCTGGACTCAGCATAGCCTCAGAGAGGACCAACTGACTCTCGCAACAACGGAGGGAAAAAAAAGGAAAAATTGATGGGCAAGTTTGACCATATGCATCTCCCAAAGGTCTTGAGAGCAGCAATAAAAATATAATTTGAATAAATACAACAACGTTTTTAAGACATGTTTCGGCATGCTTATGCCATCATCAGTTTAACAAAATGAATGAATTACAATAGATAAGTGAAAACTAGTTAATGAATAAATTATTACAAATAATGACGTCATGCATTACAAGTAATGCAACGGAAATTATAAAGCTAAAAACGTATACACACCTTCTTGTTTTACTATCGTTGACACATCCAATAATCCTATTGATCTTAAACTTTAAAGAAGCCTTACCCAACCTCAAAAAACAAGTACACAATTTTACTACCTTTTTAGCTTTATAATTTCCGTTATTTGTAATAATTTACTCATTAACTAGCTTTCACTTATCTATTGTAATTCAATTATTTTATTAAACTGATGATGGCATAAGCATGCCGAAACATGTTGTTGTATTTATTCAAGTTTTACCATATCAATGTAAACAATACCAGGAACACAATAGGTCACCACGTGGTGTAAACAATAACAACACTAATGCTAATTGACAATTAAAAAATGTCTCGCGACCCCGTCCACATGTATCCAACCGATTTCATTTTCTAAAACTATATTTTCTATACGGATACGGCCTCAGTCCACATGTATCTGATGAAAACGATCACCAAAACGAAATATTCGAAAACGCTCTCAAGAACAGAAATTTTTGAAAATGCTGTTGACCCGTGCACGTGCGGAGGAAGGAAAACGGAACGTTTTTAAAACGCTGACGTCAGACTATCGGTTCCAGTCCACTCCGCGCAATATTATAAACTGAATTCAAGACGGTGGACTGCCTCTTCGCTTTCGTATCTCTAATTCTCGGCCTTATTGATAGCCTAATTGCATGTTTTTAAACAAATTTATCTCTGCTAATTGATCATCACAGAATTAGAAGGCGTCATCCTGCCTTTACCTTTAGATTTACTCTGTTTTTGACCCGATTCGGAAACTATTCTCTGCGAGTGCGACCTAAAAGAACGTCAACACAACAATTTACACTAAAACAAATGAAATATGGGGCCAATTTGTTATTCCGCGGGCTTATCATAGCAGACAATGTGCAATCAAGCAGGTTATTGTTTTCAAATCAATCCATTGTATACGCGTGAACAGGCGAAAACCAGTAGTTGGTAAGGTACCAGGCTGCTGTGTGGGAGGCCGGGGTTCGATTCCCGGCCGGACCTCCACTCTGGGTCTTAAAATAACTGAGGAGAAGGTGCTGCCTTTGCTCTAACAATTACAAATGGTCAGATCTTCGCGTCTTCTCGGATAAGGACATTAAACCGTAGGTCCACAAGCCTCTACTTAAACCAACCTCGCTGAATTGGGTACGCCTGTTAAAACATTTCAAACAAAAAAAAACAATACGCAAAAACGCTGGGTGTGGACGCAAATGTTTTTTGATAACGGAGAAAAAAGTTGCATTTTCAAACGAATCGCGAAAACGGATACGTGTAGAGGAAATCTAAAACAAACACAAACTTCAGGGTTTTGTGTGTGTGCAAACACATTTATATAACCTAGAGCTGACCCCACAAGTACAAGTAGACAGTAAGATACACATACTTATCAGTTGTTTGACTATCCGGGCAAAATCGCAATATATACGCGTTTCGTTGAAGCGTCTGCACTCTTTGCTCCAACGCGGTCCTGACAATCTGCATTAACACTTTCACCAGCGGACTGCCAACTCTTCCTTTAGGTTCGGCACATTTTAAACCGGAAGCAGACACGACTGGTGGTGGTGGAACCCAGTCTTCTTTCTGGAAGAACTCGACACCAATGGTCCAGTCGATGTTCGGGCTTGGTCCTGCAGTTACTCGCACATATATACTGCTCATTGATTCAGAGTTGTAGGTGAAGTTACAGTAGTGATAGCCGCTAAAATGATGATCTGGCCAATTGGTGCAGAACAACGCATCACACTCCATCGATTTACAAGCCTAGAATGAATCAATTATGATTAATCGATTTTGATTTTTACATTTGCCTATCAGTACAGATAACCGGTGGAGGACTACTGCCTCATAAGCAAAATGCGGGTATGTGCCCGCCCGAAAAAGCATAAACTTCGGTCCTGATTTAAGCCTTCTATCGAAAGAACGGGGTATCTAATTTACAAAGCGTTTTAAGAGCGGGGCTTGGTATTCGGTGCCACACAAAAATCTTTGAAATAAAAAAATATATCCTCTTAATTACTCTAGCCTACGGTCTGGTGATCGATGAGGGTATCCTGTGTAGCATGCGGTCTTGTGATGAGGGTAGCCTGTGTAGCAGGCGCTCTTGTGATGAGGGTAGCCTGTGTAGCTGGCGGTCTTGTGATGAGGATAGCCTGTGTAGCAGGCGGCGGTCTTGTGATGAGGGTAGCCTGTGTAGCTGGTGGTCTTGTGATGAGAGTAGCCTGTGTAGCAGGCGCTCTTGTGATGAGGGTAGCCTGTGTAGCAGGCGGTCTTGTGATGAGGATAGCGTGTGTAGTAGGCGGTCTTGTGATGAGGGTAGCCTGTGTAGCAGGCGGTCTTGTGATGAGGATAGCCTGTGTAGTAGGCGGTCTTGTGATGAGGGTAGCCTGTGTAGCAGGCGGTCTTGTGATGAGGGTAGCCTGTGTAGCTGGTGGTCTTGTGATGAGAGTAGCCTGTGTAGCAGGCGGTCTTGTGATGAGTAGGAATAAAAAAAAATCGGGAGTCATGCTGGATGAGAGGAGTGGGGGAGAGGAAAATATTCGGGGGGGGAAGGAAAGGGAAAGGCAACTTCTCTCTTCCCTCCCCCCACGATGTCTATATTTTGCTCTTCTTTCGAGTCTTTTCTCCCGCACACGTTGCGAATATGGCGTCCGATTTTTTTTATATTTTTCTTCCTCATCATATGCAAGACCGTAAGCCACGCCAGGCTTTATTTACTTACTTTGTCACTTTTTGACAGCACGCTTCAAAAACTGATTAATGCATGTTTGATATGAATGCATTCTTTCTAGAACGAGGTGTCAGTTAGAGAGTGTTTTTAGAACTCATGGGTCTACATTTACAGCCAAATCATAAAACGGGATATCCTTTTACACGATAACGTTTTTAGAACGGCTTTTAGATATGGATGCCCTAGCGGCACATTGAAAACAACTGCCTTCTGGTACTTTTCAGTTTTCATATCTAATGTGATACCTGGCGTAGGACGGTGGAGACAGAGATAGAAACAATGGGATATACGTGGAGAGCCATCCAAAGAAAGACCCAAAACAGACGGGAGTAGACCGGACAGGAGTCTTTTATTGCTGCCCTACATGCCAGGAGACCCCCGGCTCAGCCGAGTGGAACATTTGTGTGACCTTCATTTCTGTCGAAACTGATTGACTCAACTTTCCATCCTCCCCTCGAGATGGGTAAAATGAGTACCAGCTTCTGTTGGGGTCTAACCTGCGACGGAGGCTCGTAAAAGGATTTAGCTTTTTAGCTACATATCAGGAGCATTAACGAGTAGTAACTCTTATCTCCCGAATAGACGG
>JAODFW020934752.1:0-11070 GCA_027575235.2 Palythoa mutuki
ACCTTGAGTTCACCTTGTGTTTGTCTCTTGTGTGTATTTTGGGCGGGATTGGAGGTGTTTTAGAGGGATTTTTCGCGGTCGATGTTCCACCTTCTAAAACAAAGTGAAGGCTGGCGAGTTTGATTTGAACCCTTTCCCACGCCAGGCACGATAATACCAGTAAAACAGGCTGAATCGACTGGAAACTTGGCCGACATGTCCATGAATAAATAATCTAAACACTCATTGCCAACTCAAACCCATCGGTTTACAAAAGTACGCTCAAAAAGACGATTTTCCCCACAAATTTCAACCGTTTCTCTTTTCGAACAAGGCGCGCTAGACGTTGCTGAGACACCAACGGTCATTTAGTGACAAAATCAAACCCCGCCAGGGTACCAAGGTGAACGATTTTGCGAGCAAAACTGCAGACGATTGGTACTCCCCTTGGGTGAGGGAAAACTCGCAGTTTTGCTCCACGTGGGAAAAAATTTGACAGCTTCGTGTTTTGGCTTTTCAATATCGTTTTTCTATAGAGTTATTTACCCAGCTACATCCGAAACTATCTACTTATAATATATTTATATTATATCTACTATCTTACATTCTATTAAGAGCAGATTTCGTGTTTTTGAGATTTAGTTTGGTCATGCATTGAACTCCGGACCGAACGGCTCTCCGAGATGGATCTCAATGATGACCAACGAGAAGCTCTGAGAGCTGTGTCGGCCGGACGCTACCTATTCATTACTGGCCAAGCGGGAAGCAGTAAGTCACGACTTGTGTGCAGCATCCTTAATGATTGCCGGATAAAGTGCAAAAGTTTTGCAGTTGTTTGTTCCAGCGGGATCGCTTGCACTGTTTACCCGCCTGGCATTGCAACCACAGTGCATTCTTTTTATGGGCTTGGGACCGCAAATCTACCGTCATGTCAGGTGTTGGAGCGATCCATCTGCAATTCAGTGGTCGTCAAGCGTCTACGTAATGTTGATGTGATCGTGTGGGACGAAGCGAGTACGTCGAGTGCCAGGGTGCTCGAACTTGCGAACTGTTTACACCATAAACTGTCCTCCGAAGAAACTTATTTTCCTTTTGGTGGAAAACAAGTTATCTTGGTAGGAGAATTCCTACAACTCCGACCTGTCCCATGCAGATTCGATAGTGGCGAACTCATGTTCTTTTCACCTGTGTTCAAATATGCAATTGAACATCGCAATACAATTGAGACAAGTGATGAAACAAACCGCGAGCGAAGATGAATTTGCAAAGGCCCTCCAAGAGGTTCGAATGGGTGAATGTTCTCCAGAATCTTTTCAATACCTCAGGACTTTAACAAGCATGCTTGATACTGATGCTGAGGAAGCACATCTTTTTCCGTCATGAAGACGTCTTTCTACACAACCACGGTGTCGTCGATCAAATGGCAGGCAATCAATTGACATTACGCGCCAATCTCGTGGGTGATACAGAAAACTTCAAGTGGCCAGGAGAAGAGGTTTTAATCATAAAGGAGGGCTGTCAAGTAATGCTGGTCTGGAATTTGACTAACACTTTGAAAAATGGCTGCAGAGGACAGTTTGTTGGTATGTCAAACGGAAAGGCCCTGGTGCACTTTAAGAATGAAGGGATCATTCACATTGGCCAGGAAACCTGGTCAAATTATTCCAGGACTGGGCAATGGATTGGTGAACTCACACAATATCCCCTCATTCTTGCATATGCTATAACATGCCACAAGTCTAAAGGACTTGAACTGTCTTGTGTTGTGGTACACTGCAGCAGTGAGTTTGTTTCTGGTTTGACGTACGTTGGTATGTCAAGGACCAAGTCCTACAAGCAACTCAAGCTCATAAATTTCAAGCCAGAATACCTCATGAAACCCCCAGGGGAGGTTATTGATCTGTGCCCTTCAAATTGCTTGGGAGAATGCCTGGACAACCTTTCATGTTGTAGGAAGAAGTTACATGATACCTTTTTCACAGTTAAAGACAGAGAAGATATGGAGGAGGGGGAAGAGGACTATTTCTATCCCTTACAGTTTATGGAAGCTGCGGTTAGGGGTTACTTTGAACAACAAGGTGAAATGGAAGCAGTTTGTCTAGATGTTGTGTATGAGCAGGTTTCAAGGAACTTACCTGATATCGCAAATGTACCTGACAATTTGTTTGAGAACAAAGTGCTATCAGAACTGCCCAAACTCAAGAAGACTGACCCAACAACTCAGCTGGCAAAAGACATGAATTGTCTTTATGAGAATCTATCAGAGGAATCTAACAACTTATCACTCTTTATTTCTATAATTTGGTTTTGCTGTTTTGAGTATTTTGAAGATTTTCTAATTGAGAATGATGACAGTTAATATGTCAAGGGAAAAGTTTACCAAGGTTACTGGAAAGCTCAATTCGTTTCAAAACACTGACTTCTATTTGCAATTAATTTGTGGACTATTTGGTGTGTCGATTGTAGAGGTCAAGCACAAAGCTGTAGCTTCAAAGTATGTGATGCAAGTGGTATATCCAGTATTTCTGAAACATATCAGGAGTGTGCTTGTCAAGGACACATACAGTCAGCCAGTCGTGCTTGAGGTCCAAGAAATGGATGCTGTTGGTAGGGCAAAGGTGCGTCATGTTGGGGGCTGGGTAGTGTGCAAACTTCTCAGCAAGTACAGAAGGTATGTAAGAGGCAACATATACACCCAGAGCAGCACTACCTAACACTCTTGTGGTCGCCTACAACAAGAAACGTCAACTGGTTGATAACAACCTTGTGATGCCTTTTTCACAACTCCAACAAAGAAGCCAGTATGCAAACACACTGGAAATCACGGAAAATCTACAATATCAGAACAGGGGGCTGATTCATATTAGCGATGCAAGCTACGAGTTCTTTCTTCTGTTGGAACAAGAGAGGCTTCACCAACTAAACCATTACAAGTTGCAGTCTGAAAGGGGAAACATGGTTAACTTAGCTCTTCAGAACTTGATTACACATGATGGTCTGCGATGCAAGTGGTATGCATGCTTTGAACAAGCTGTATTGGATGTTGAGAAGGTATGTTTCTTTGGTGTATTCACTTATGGGTTTTATATGTGTTGCAAAATCTATGCTAAAATCACAAGCTTATGGCACATTAAAAGAAGGAAAATGAAATATTAAATGTAATTTGAAATCATTACTCACTATGCATAAAAAAGAAAATGAGACAGCTAGGATAAATGAATTGGTATTATCTATATCATTCAAATCAATGAAAATAGTCCAAATGTACAGATCAGACATAACTTTTTAGAGCATATAATTATTGTTATACAAATTATGTACAAAAAATTGCAATAACTGTCAGTTGCAATTGGTTATCTTTATATTGTAATTTATATTAATTATACCTTGTACAAGGACACTGTATTAATTAATAGATCAATAACAAACTGAAAAATTGCAGTATTGTTTGAAATAATTATAAATTTATTAGTATGTAAACAAATTTCTGTTAAGAAATTGATTATCAAAATTATAATTGGTTATTATATTTATATATAATAACCAATAACAATTATGATTCTTTCAGACTAAACTAAAGCTTCTCATCCGTAAAAAAGTGTTTGCATTAATTGCTAAATGAACTGGAGGGTAGCTAGTATATATAACTGTAGCTAAATTTTGATTTCAATTAAAAACTGTTTTTAACTAGTTAATTTTTTTCTAACTAGTACTAGTTAGTTTTTTCTAATTAGATAGTTTTTTCTAACTAGTTAGTTTTTTTTATTTGGTTTACTAATTTTACAAGAAATATTTCATTAAAGTTATTTTGATTGTGCCTTAAATATCACAGGATTCAATTGATGAGATGTTCAGTGATGCTGTTGAGAGGTACCTCAACATGGGTGCAAACCAGTACCTGCGGGAATACCGAAGAGCATATAATCAAAAGAAAAGTGCATAGTTAAGGAAGCGTGTACAACAAAGACAACAGAGACGAAAGGAGAAGGGTGATGCTGTGCCATTCAAGGTATTGTTTGGTTATTTTGTATTAAAGCCAGACCAATTTAATTTGTTGTTTTATAATAAGTATTTAGGCCAAATATGTAAGATCAGATGGTGGAATAAAATTATAAATAAAGGCTAATAATAAACTGGATATTCCCATTGTACTAAAGTTAGTAAAATACAATGACCAACCTAATTAATAATTAATGAATAACTTATAATTAGTTCAAACATTTTACAATAATTTTATACTTGAATACACAATTACAGTGAGCTGATAGCCCAAGAATGAAAAGGAAGAAAGAAACAAAGAAACAGACAGACAGACAGACAGACAGACAGACAGACAGACAGACAGACAGACAAACAAACAAACAAGCAAAATAAAAAGAAAAGATAAATTAAATAGTGTTAGATAAATATTTCTTCCAGAATGAAAAAAAAATGTTTTTTTTGTAAATGGTATTTTGTAAGTACTTTATAAAGAAAGCTTCTTAAATCATGGAGTCTTTCATCAGGCTCAGTATTTTTATGACTGTTTTGCTATTTTTTAAAAAACAAATGCATATCAGGCGTGACACAACGAGGGTTCCTATACATAGTATATACGAAAGTCACCTATAAGACTATATCCAAGATGGCGTCTCGTTTTTCGGAAATATTTCTTTTAGTTTATTACTGTCCAGTTTTAGCTCTAAACATTTTACAAAATCCGCAAGCTTTAAGGTAAAGTGTGATTAGGAATTAAAGCTGCCAGTTTAATGACTAAATTTTAGGATTTAGTTGCTGAAATGAAATTTTGACTCGTATGAGGCACAACTTCCTGACCAGTTTGCTGACGTCTTGATCATTAACCTTAGCTTTGTGCTTTGTGATATAGTTATGATCGCATTATAAATAATTTGGGCTCGAAATAAAAATGTTTAACTAAGAAAAAAACTGAATAAAATATTGTTTTAATCTTTATTTTTTTTTTTGTATTTCAGCTCATTTTGAATTTTTTTTTCCCATTTTTCAAACAATTTAGTTGGGAAGGTTCGTAAAACGACAAATTAAATTGGCCTGGCATTAAAGCTGGAAAAATAGAATTTATATAAATAGTTATAAAGTAGAGTGCATGCACATAATCCTATGCTAATTACTTATGATTTTAATCAATACATGTACAGGAAATCCAGAAATCCAGAATGATGCCAGTGCAGGCAAGGTGACGTCACATGGCCGTGACGTTCAAAATCTAAATTACAGAGTAGTGTTAGTAAGTAAAAGGTAAACGTTATAATTCAAATCAAAGAAAGACATTTACCCAGTGGCGTCTCACAGTTCTTCTGATTAACAAACAAAATATTTAGTATCGTACGTCTATGACGTCATCGCATTGAACAAATTAAGAAATGTTAGAAAGTCGCGACTTTAATTAGCTTGCGCTATATAAACAACATAGTTATCAATACAACCTACAACAAGCATAAATTTGTCAAAAAGAAAACTTTTGACAGCCTCAGGAAAATGACGCACTGGTTTTGATTGTCTCAGAGCCCAACCTTTCGTCACCTGTCTCAGCGCAAAGTGTCCTGAATACTCTTCCACCAGCAATGGGCGTTGCAGGCTTATAATACCGCTAGTGGCGGTTACTTCAATGAATTTGCGCACCCATTTCCAAGATCCATCTTGGTGTCTTGTTACCTTAAATCATGTTTACCATGTGACAAATGGCTTGTTAGCTCCTCGTGAGTTCTAAAAACGTTTACACAAGAAATGTAAGAACAAGAAATTTCAGTTTGCGATTTTGATTTCCGTTTGCCAAAAACACCCGTTGTTACTTTTCTACACTTCCAGCGAATGTTATTTAATAAAAGGAAATTGCTTAAAACCGTGGATAATCTTCTGTCAACAACACATTCAAAATCCATGGTGATCTGCTAAAAGGCGATAACTGGATTATACTGAAGATGTCTCAAATAGCTGAAATCGAAACCGCCAAAAGCAAGCGCACAACAGCTAAAGGACGATTTACAAGAAAGAGGAACTTTCTCATCAATTTAATAGAAAACGATCAAGGAATCGAGGTAGTTGAAACAAATTATACAAGACTCTCTGAAGCTTATGAGGAACTTGAAGGTAAGCATGAAATTTATATTGATCTGTTATCGGACTAACAGTCTGAAGAAGAAGAAGCGTGGATGACAGCAATCCAAGAAAAATTTCATGATGCAGCTAATCGCAAAATTAAATATGTAGATCATATCACTTTGAAAGAAAAAAACAATGCGCGATGGCGTAGCACGTCGAGAATCAGTTGACAAAGCACAAACAAGAAGGCGCACAGCGTGTGCAGTTTTTGAAGCTTCATACAAAAGTATTTCACACGCGTTACAATCAAAGGAAATTCCTAATTTTGCATTGAGAGACTTGCAAACGCAAATAGAAGACGAATTTCTAGAATGCAAACAATCGCACGCAAATCTGCTACAATTATTATCCAGAGAATCAGCTGAATCTGAAATGAATTGGCTTACTACAATCCAAATGTGTTATCACGAAATAAAAGAGAAAATACCAATATAGAAGAATCTAAGGAAACAAAACAGGATTCTATAGCCTCAGTTTCGTTTCTGCGATTGGTAAAGGTACGAATGCCTCATTTCAACGGAGAACTACGTGAGTATCCGCAATTTAAAAGACTATCAGAAACAAGTAATGACTCAGATCCGAAAAATTGATGCAGCATATGTCCTACGCACTTGTCTTAGTAAGGAATCAGCGAGATTAGTAAACAGTGTTGACGATGATATTGATGAGATGTGGAAACGTTTGGACGAAAAAGATGGAATCCCAGCCAAAGTCGCTGACGTTATCATTGACGTAATAAAACGATTTAGAATACTCAAAGAAGGAGAAGATAAACGTTTTATTCAATTTGTAACTCTCATAGAGGATGGTTATGAAGATCTAAAAAGACTTGGTATGGAAACAGAGATCACAACCACAAGCTCAGTGAGCATAATTGGAAAAGTACTCCCGTCAGACATCAAAAGAAAATGGGCCGAACTGGTAAGCTCTCGTGACAGCCCAGTTGATAAAACTAACAAATTTCCAAGTCTCCTCGACTTTCTACAGAGTCAAAGAAGTGCTATTGAATACGACAGTGCTACACTCCAAGCGACAAGTAGTAACCAATATTACAAAGGCACAGCAAACTACATGGGAAGTATTACAGAGGAAAAAGAGGAAAATATCAAAGAACCCAGACCAAAGCGCTTAATTCACGACAACGGTAGACATTAGACATGCAATTGCCGAATTTATCAAGCTAAGACAATTGAAGAAAAGAAGAATATTCTCAAAGAAAAGCGAGCATGCTGGTCTTGTCTTAAGCCTGGTCATAGACAGCGCACTTGTAGAATGAAAAGAGACTGTGGCGTGAATGGTTGCAAAAGAAAACACCATCCATCAATTCATGAAAACAATGAAAGTATACTCCAGCAAGCTACTACCTCTGCAAATGTTTGTCACAACACAAATATCGATACATGTCGCCTCCAGATATAGAGAGTCAAGACCAAGAAGGGGACAGCTAATGTGATGTGGGATAACGCAGCTTGGCTTTGCTTTATAACAAACGCCAAAGCAAAACAAGAAAAACTCAAAGGAGTGAAAGTGAATCTCTTGATCGTAAAAATAGGAGGTCAAAACGAGAAAATTTAAACAATGAAATACAAACTACCACTTTTGGACACCCAAGGTCACACAGTCGAGTTTGAAGTGTATGGCATCGACAAAATCACCTCTGACATCGAACAGATAAACGTAGTAAGCATTGCACAGCTGTTTAGAAACGTTACAAACGATGAAATAGCACGATCTCTTGGTACAGTTAATGTATTGATTGGATATGAATACGCAGCCTATCATCCTGAGAAGGAACAAAATATTGATCATCTTATACTATTGAAGAATCGCTTTGGAAGATGTGTCGTAGGAACTCACCCACTACTTAAGGAAATGGATATAAATCATAAACTTGAAAACGCGAGAATAAGTACGATTACAGGCAAAGTCAACATCGAAGAATCTTACACTATTGAAGCAGTTGGTGTACAGTGTAAACCGGTGCAGAGGATTCAAGTGCGGAAAATGCTCCTTGGGTACCAAAGATTATACCATACAAGAAGAAAAAGAATTGGAATTGATTGAGCACAATTTAACATTCAACAGTAAGGATAACTCATGGACCGTTGAATATCCCTGGATAAAGGACCCTAATAACCTACCTGACAACCGGAAGGTAGCGATAGCAAAATTAGCTGCTACTGAGCAACGACTGAGAAAAAATGCAGATCACACGAAAGTATATGACGAACAGATAAAGGGCATGGTAACAAGAAATGTGGCAAGGAAACTCTCAAAGGAAGAAATGATAAACTATACAGGTCCCACGCATTATATTGCTAATCACGAGGTGCTCAAACCAGAATCCAAATCGACTCCTGTCCGTATAATTTTCAACAGCAGCGCGAACTATATGGGACACGTTTTAAACGAGTATTGGGCAAAAGGTTCCGATTTACTCAATAAGTTGCTAGGAGTCCTGAAACATTTCCGAGAAAATAAAGTTGCTTTTGTAGGAGACATTAAGAAGATGTAACATACGGTGAAAATTTCGAAACTAGACCAACACACTCACAGATTTCTATGGCGCGACATGGATTATACAAGAAAACCAGGCACTATAGCATTGAGAAAAACGGCAGAAATGATGCGTAGTGAATATCCATAAGCTGCAGACATAATCCAAACAACACATACATGGATGATATCATAGAAAGTACAGATAACCTTGTAATGGCCAGTAAGTTCAGCCAAGACATAGAGAAAGCTATCATCAGAGGTAGATCATGTCAACCCATGTAGTGCATCTCAGAAGTAGCCTTTTCATACATAAAAATGTGAAACTGCAAGTAGCATTTCATAAGATTTGTGCATTCTCCATGTACAATTAACTTTAGTTAATAAATGCTCCAGCGTAGCTTGTATACAGTACACTTTACTCCAAAAATTGCAACCACTTAGAGTCATAAATATCAATAATACATATTTGCATTTATATTTTTAGCAGAAGTGGCCACACACATTCCGTCTTGTAGAGGGAGACTTTCATTCAAGACAGGTGAAAATAATTATTTCATATTTTCAAACACAATTTTGAAAATTAATATTTTTGTGAACATTGCCATAATTGAAATTAATCATTCATATTATTCGAGATCTTTAAAAGGACATCTACATGTTTTTTTTTTGTTTTAGTGCTTATGATTTCTTTTTCATCTTAAAAGGATTCCCAGATGAGACTTGTGACTGTGATCTTCTCTGCGAAAAGCTGATTGATATCTCTATGGCAGAGAAAAATAAAGGTACTGATAAAAAAATATTTGTTAATATATAACTATATTATGATTATTTTAAAAGTAAATTTCCTTGATAGTAATGGTTCCCTAAAAGTAAAAACAGGTTTTAGGGTGCTAATGGAAAACCAAATTTAATGACCTTCCTCTTCTCTGAAATTAGCAACTCCCTGAAAATAATGATCCCCCCTCACATGTGAACAATAGTATGTCATGGCAAAATTTTTCCTATTGAAAATGGTGAATAATGCTAAATGTTGAAGCACAAAAAGTTACTATATTAAGTTTGGCCGAGTCATGTTTGTTTCTTTACATTTACAAATATATTTTGATATGATCCAAATAATGCTTGTCACCCCCTGAAAGTAACAAACCTCCAAGAAATGTTTAGAGTGTTGTTCAAGTGCTTTAAAAACTGGTAGTAATGACAGTCAAAACTTTTAATTCTGATAATGGTTTTTATTATTTTTTAAGAAGTGGAAGGGCACCATGAAAGTTTGACCAGGCAGACTGAGGGTTTACTTGATACCAACAATGATCTCAGAAAACAGCTTCAGGACACCATTCAGGCATCGTCTGATTTTGAGTCCATTGCAAATTCTGTCATCAAAAAGCAAGAAGATGCCATGAATCTGTACGATGGTATACTGGGAAGTGGTCAGCTGATTGGTGGCTTGCTTTCATTATCAGAAAAGGGGGCTATCAAAAGTGAAATTGGAAAAGCAAAACATTTGTTCAATTTGAGCCTTCAAACAAAATCACCAGAAGATCTTTCTAAAGTCTTTAATCCATCACTGTTTAACAATCTTCTTTCTAAATTGAAAGAGTCATGCCCCACTATAACTGCTGTATTGGAAACTCTTGTCATGTCACCATATACCACTAGGAACACTATTAAAACACCTCAACTGAAGATGAAAGCTGCTCTCCATCTCTTGTCATCACTAATGGATGTACGGGACCAGAGAGGAAACAACGATCTTCCCATTCTCTTTGGCTTGCTGAGTATGTCATATGGAGCTGGTCCAAAAATGATTGAGCTACTGCAAAGATTAGGGCTGTCAGAGTCCTACCCTGTGTTGTAAGTTGAATTCAATCACATTTTATATAATAATGATTTATTTATACTGTCTCACATTGCCTTGACTGTGAAATTAACAAGAGTTTTAACAAACTTGGCCTCAATCAAAGTTGACATCCCTCGCCAGACTCTCTCATGATTGACTTGTATCCCAGAAAAAAGTTATTTTCAAATAGAATTTACTGGTTATTAAATCTTTAATGATATTGAAAAATTTCTTGAGAACCTGTATTTCACTTAGTTCAAGTTACTTAGCATTCACACATGCGCAGTACTGATGTTTTCAATGAGTGAGTTGAAATCCAAGATGGCAGAGTTAAACACTCTCACTTTTAACACACATGCTCAAACGTATATACATCACGCCAGGTTCTGTGGGTTACACATTTGGGATTTGATTTTGATTTTCGTAAAAATGTATTTTTATTTGTATTTGTTTCTCTACTTTGTTTTTCTTTAAAGATAAATAGGTACTCTAATCAGTAAAAAATAAGAGCGCATATAAATCAAATACAGATGCACATGCAAAGTACACACTTACGTCGCAAAATTGAAATTACCGCCAAAATTGGCTCTGAAACTAACTACAAAATGTATTTTCTGATTACACTTTTGTTG
>JAODFW020934849.1:0-2500 GCA_027575235.2 Palythoa mutuki
AGATTGGAAGGCAGAAATCTTACCACTATATCAAGCAAGACACCATCTGACCATAAACCTTAAACCATATAATGTCAAAGATGGGGAACTTTAAAATAGTGTTTCTTGCTGCCAAAGGTCTCTCACCTCCTCCTCTTCTTTTTTTTTCTTGCCACTAGATGAAAGACTTCTGTTAGCAAGGAAATAGACAGTGTTACTGTTTGACCATAATATACTTTCATGTAATGTTGCTAACAATGATTATTCTTCTTTTCTGTTTTTGGTAACTTGGTGCACTGAATATTGAACAAAGGGTAAGTTGAACTTTCTTAAATGTATTCTTTGCATACTCATAGAATATAATTCATTTTCAGGGGTTTCGTTAAGGTTTGGGAGAGTAGAACATTTAGATTAGGCACCCGGGCAAGTTAAGTTTATTTTGTTCTTTCAGTTGAAATGCTGAAAGCAGCCAGGCAAAGCTGTCTTAGAACCCAGTCAATTTGTATGGTGCCCAGCCCTTAACCCTTACAGCCGCAGGCAAATTATCAACCTCCAACTTCTCATTACATAACTCAAATAAAACAATAGAACTGGTAATGAGAAGCAAGGAATTGATCAAGTGAAATGGCAAATTCTCCCAAACTGCTTATAATTTTATAGGAAGTATGGAACTCAGTTGGGATAATTTAACAACACATCATTTGTCATGCTTGGGGCTCAAAGGGTTAGTAGAACCCCTGCATTTTTATATCAACAAAATAGATTTTGAATTAGTCACTCATGCATGGCTGAAGATAATGGGCACAATATTCCAGTACTTGTTTTAAGGTGTACTAGTATCTAGGTTGGAAGTTTAGTATAATTCTGCTATCTTGTGTAGTTTTTTTATTTTTCACTCATAAAATTATATGAATAACCAGGTGTGAAATTATTATACTTGTGATCTAGATTTAGTATCTTTGTTATCAGAATGAATAGAGTGGACTGGTTATGAAGCTTGGCGAATTTCAGAGATAACAAAATGCTGCTGTTTCATGTTGGGTACTTGGTCATAGCATAGTGGTCATAGTTAGGGGTATCGAATGGTCCCATTCAATTTAAAAGTGTGCACAAAATTTGGCTTTTTCTCAAATTGCTCACAAAAATTACATGGGTGCTTGCTTACTTATGCTTGCAAAATTTTGGCAAGTGCTCGCATGCTTGAATTCTCATTAAAAAGTGCTTGATTGCTCAAAATTTCATTTAATCCTTCTTTGTAGTTATTTTTATATAAAATAACAATAAATAAGTTATGTTATTACTGGGCGCAAAACAACATTTTCAATTAATAAAAGAGAGATTCCAGATAGCGTAGTACTGGAAATGCTTACTGCTCGCAAGAAAATTTTGGCAACTACTCATGGTCCCAAAAATAAACACACTGTTCGCATACTAGCAAATGCTCCCAAAGACCATTCGATGCCCCTGTAGTTAATATTTTTTTCATAATTTTTCCATTGATTAATAGATGGACTGGAGTTGCCACTTGGCGCTGGACAGCCAATGATGACAGCTGTGGCATTTGCCGCATGGCATTTGATGGCTGCTGCCCAGACTGTAAAGTGCCTGGAGATGACTGCCCTTTAGGTAAAGGATTGCTTTAGTTTGTTGTCATGGAGATCACTTGTTGACAATAATAATAATATTAATAATAATAACAACACAATAATAGTAATAATACAGGGTTTGGAAAAATTGGTCAGCCCCTGAAAACTCCTTGAATTTCGAAATTTCGGCTTTCATCCTTGAAAAGTCCTTGATTTTTTTCAAACATGCCTTGAAAATTTACAGCTATCCTTGAATTTTTGTCTGAATAGAAATACTATAAAATATTTTTATACATTTGGATCACAAGAGAGTTGATGTTGGGTTTGCAAGTGAGAAGCTAAAAGTCCTAAAAGGCACAGCTGCTGGGAAACCAAGTGAAAGAGAGGTCACGGACTTGAACTTACCCAGTTGGAAAAGTCTCAGATGTCCTTGAATTTTGTTTAGAACTTTTTGAACCATGTAATAAATCTCAAAAAATTGACCACAATCTTAACACTAAACTTTTTTTTCGGTAAGTAACTTGCCATTGACAGTGGTGTACTGTCAGCAAAGCTCTATGAAATATTATATAGTGACTGAGAAATAACAATAATGATGATAATGATGATGATGATGATGCTAATTTCACAGTGAGATTTACTGTAAGGCTGCTGATAGCTAGACCATTACGGGGATGGCAATAAAACATTGTCATCTAGTACAGTTAGCTTTTCTGATCAGTTGTTTACTTAAAGTTTCATTCAGTAAGATGCAAAAAGATTCATAAGTTGTTTTTAGACAGAAAATATATAAATTTTTATCTACTTTTTTGCAGTTTGGGGTCGTTGCTCACATGTGTTCCACATGCATTGCATTCTGAAGTGGTTACACTCGCAGCATATGCACCAGCAATGCCCCATGTGCAGACAGGAGTGGCAGTTCAAAGAGTAGAGTA
>JAODFW020934849.1:7500-11068 GCA_027575235.2 Palythoa mutuki
GATTCACCTATATTTTTAAAACACAACTTACCTTCTCGAGCGAGTAACGTCAAAAGAACAACGTGAAGTATTTTAAACGAAAATTGGAATGTTCTTTGGAATAAAAATAAAATGAAATAACGAAATTAAAGTCCAATTTTTTGTCCACAACAAACCTTCACCGGAAGGACGGGTAACACTGGTAACGAGTCTCGCAGCATTCTCATCCCCAGATTCCTTAGTTTCTCTCGCACAAGCTCGTGCAAAGGCCCTGCCGGCTAAGACAAACAATGAAATGTGGGGACCAGAATGGTATCGCGGTTGCCCATCGCGCATACGCAATACGCCCATGGCCATATTTTTGACTAATACTTTAAGGACCCGCCCAAAGTAATGCGCATACTTTTATTCGATTTTGCATGCCTTCTGTCCACACTAGTACGATCGAAAACGGAGGTATATGTCATCGAAAACGAAAGTTTTCGAAAACGCGTTCAGATTAAAGGATTTTGAAAACGGAGGTGCAGCGTTTAGTGTGGACAAGATGTTTTCTAAATGATTGAGCGGAATAGTCTTTTTCCTATTTCGTGCAAAGCGACAACTTAAACCAGCTTCTCTCACAACTATGTAAGGGTAATGATAAACAGGGGAAGGTGAGGGTTCCTCGTAGAGCACTTCTATAACAAGTTAATTCAAAATGACTAGGAAACCACGGACTGAAGGATACATTGGTTACGAGTGTAACACAAAAGCATAGAAAACAAAATCACCAGTTTGAGGTTTGAATAATTTTCTTTGATACTATGCTTTTATTTTACACTCGTAACGAATGTATCCTGCAGCCCGTGAAAAAAAAAAGCTGTATTTATAGATTATATGATCTCATTTGACCTTAGGCGCTCTCAAGATTGGAAATTTATTCCCAAACCCAAAGGACCCCGGCCCAAAATATCAAATCAAAGGAGCGTTTATTTAATTCGTTGTGTTGGATGCAATACCGAATATATATTGGAGAAAGTAAACATACACGTATTATAGAACATGAAACTTCAGTTAAACTAAGAAGTCAGCTGTCGCGGAACACAGTGTAAACACTGGATATGACATCTCGTGGGAATTCACTAACATTCTACGAACGTGCGACAACTGCCATAAAGCTTGTCTTAGTGGCATGGGAAATAAATACGTGCACGAATCTTTAAACCGTGATGACAGGCTCACACTCCCAAATGAATACCTACACTTAACGTTAAAGACAAAAACACTAAATTTTTCATTAGTCGTGTTGTCTTTATTTGAACTCTCTGTTAGATTGGTTTTTATTCACTTTTGCCCCTGAGGAAGGCGAGTGTTTCAGCCGTTTCATTTTAGAATCGTAAATTCTTTTCAAATAAAGATGCAATATTCCAAACATTTTCATTTAGAGTAACTATATCTTTATCAAGGCTTTCACCTGGATACACTTAATGTTTTAAGTTTTATTTGTTTGAGAAAGAAAGATCATTCAGTTTGGTTTAAAGTATTTGGCGAGTTTAAAAGGCTTCCTCAGCAGCGGAAATGCGGCGAAGAAAGACCCAAGCTACAGAGGATTAGTTGCGAAACGCGTACCGTATTCTGAAGGGTAATGGTAAACAAAAACGGGGAAGGGAATAACTCGAAAAAATCAAGATCCGACCTGATTCTTTGAATATACGCAAATGTAAACGGATACTTGAGATAAGGTTAAATACGACAAACAAGAAACCAAAAACAAGTGTGTATGTAATTTATGTCAGTTATGTTAACACTACTATTTCATCGAAGCAAACGAAGTTGCGAGGAACTAATGAAGCATCTTATGTCGAGCATGCTGACACCCTCTTGAATAGGCCAGGCTTGGTTGGGCTCAACTCGCTGTTGACATGGAGGAGAAGGCAAGCTTGACCGTGAATATGGTACGAGCTTCTGTGAAAAACAAACACATCTTGTCGTTAGAGATGACACACTGCCAATAATAACTGGGTGGAGTTTATCAGGTGAGTATCGCCCTGACAACGACTGTTGTGGATGACAAATGACAAAATGACAATGACTTTATTTACACTTGAATAGACCCCTTCACCACTGTAGTTGCATCATGGGTAATCAGGACATGGATTACAGAGAATCGAGTCGCGAACTGAGGATTATCAATGATTTCTCGCAAAATGATAAGTTGTAAACTCTCGGATTTTCAGACAGGCAAAGTAAGTTCATACTCTAGTAACATGCTAATTGTCCGCACATTAGCTGAGAAATTATGGGTTTCTGAAGAAAATCTATTGTTTTCGACCGAGTTAGTTCCACACGATCACTCTCGTAAACAATACATTTGCCAAGAGACTAAGACGGTTTTCGTGTAATTTGCAACCAAACACGCCAAAAATTGGCATTTGTCTAGGATTAGAACTTTGCCTGTCTGAAAATCCGAGAGTTTACGACTTATGATTTTGCGAGAAATCATTGATAATCCTCAGTTCGCGACCCGACTCTCTGTAATCCATGTCCTGATTACCCATGATGCAACTACAGTGGTGAAGGGGTCTATTTAAGATAGCAAGTACATGCTAATATCTTCAAGTAATTAATTAAAATAAAATAGGATGACACTGGCAGCCGTTTCGACAACCTGTCAAGACCTCGGGTTCAGTTAATAATCTCTTAATATTACCAGACACAGGAGAACACTGGTAGCGGTATAAAGTCAGATGATTGTGTATAGTGGGAGTAAGGCTGGTGTAGCGGTCATCTGAAATCAATCATGCCTCTCAATGCTGCGACCCAGGATCAACTCCCGCACTCCGCAAGCGAGCTGAGAATTGATCGATCTCAATCTGACTCTGGGGTTTTTCTCTGGTTTTCCTCTCTCAGCAAAAAACAACTCCCAGCTAATCACAACTGGTTGTGGTAGGTTATAACGGTAGGTTATCAATTTGGGACCCTATCTAGTTAACATATTTCGGTCAAACCATTCATAAACTCTTTGTAACAAAACTAAATAAATGTAAATAAACAAATATTTGAGGTTAACCAAAAAGGAACACAGGCGAATAACACTAAGAAACTCTACATAGCCCGAAATACTTGCCTTCGTTACGGATGACGTAATGGTTGCACATAGCCAGTGCCTCAAGGGATTTATCCACGCTTGACCACTCTAACAACCCGGAGCTGGTTTTGGCGGCCAAGTTCGCTGTTGATTTAACATATTGTGAGTCTAAATATTAGCTTTAACGTAGCTTGCGTACAGATCACACATCCTTCAGAAGAGTCGTGTATATAGGGCACAGTGATAGCTCTTTTGTCTTTTAGCTGGGTGGACAGCGATGCTGACGACTACGTGAACTGAGAATGGTAATCAACCGAGTGCGAGGTCTGTATGAAAAAATATCAGACCAAGGTCTTGTAGTACGGACCGAGCGCAGCGAGATTTGTACAAAAAAGACCGAGGTCTGATATTTTTACATACAGACTGAGCAAGCGAGGTTAATAATTAATTTATTATATGATTTTTTTTTACTTCCGGTAATTTATCCCATGCCTAGGTCTACGGAAATCATCGGAACTATCC
>JAODFW020934944.1:0-11065 GCA_027575235.2 Palythoa mutuki
TGTCTGCGAAATGAACAATGGCTAGACTGCCTTTATTTCATTGGATGGGCTAAAATGAAATGTATCTGTTTTTTCTTGGCAGTTTTTACTAATTAATGCAGTGCAGGTTTGGACAAAAACTTAGTTTCTTATTGTCTGTGGAATCAAAATGTTTTCTAAAATATTTAAAGCTGTGGTTTCTTATTGTAAATACTTGCCAAATATTCTTTTCAATTTGGAGCGAATTCAACAACCCGCACGTGTGCCTGAACGCATTGTTACTATATTTTGCTCACAATTTCCTGCTGTTACATCGTTGAAGCAAGGGTAAATGTTTGTTGTTCAGTGCATTATTTGACCCTGTAGGCTTAAACTGCGTCAGTTTATTGCAATTTATAAACAAATTCTCTTGTGCGGAAATTGGTCAATGGTGCGGAATCGCACCATCGCACTTTGCCAGATGCCCTGGATGAACTAATCACAAACGAGTGATCTGGTTTTGATAGTCGACACGTTTGCAGAACATGTGGAGGTAACAAAACGTGTTGAAATTCAAAGTTCATAAAAAAGTAAAACAAATGTAAAAGGTTACAAGTTTGTCTGAAAAAGAACTGAATCTCAGAATATGCTTGAAATTGTAGCTACCTAGTCCTGCTGTGCTGTCGATAGCGCCATCTTAATGTGCATGACTATCAAAACGTATTTAAACACATTTAGCAGTGGGAAATTTGAACAAAAGTGCACCAAGTCAAACAATTTTCTAAAAACGTATTTTATGTCATTGAATATTATTAAAAAACGTGTTTTCGCTAGCGTATGTTTGTTTTTAGAGCTGTGCTAACGTTTAAGTAAATCGAGAGTAAAATATACCAAGGATGTTTGTTCAACTGATAAACTCAATCTAAGTTTTTACACTTGATCGTTGACATGCATGACATGATTTGCATGTCTAGTTAACCATTTAAAATTGAAAGACTTTTTAATACAGTGCAAGCCGTTTTTTCTCAGTATTTATACCTACCTCTGTTGAAATTCTCCAAGGATATCAAGTAAAAAATGGGACAATACGAATCTGCTGCACTCGACTGTGCTCTGTATCGAGAATACGGCCAAGTTACACACCGGTTTATGTATAAAAATTATATACCACATGCAAATAAGTTTCGCATTTTTGTTGACAAGGTCAACAAGTGAAGCGTAGGGGTAGATTAAGTTTCTATTTTCTTCTCTAAATTAATTTAATTGTAGGTTCCTGCCAGCAATGATACATGTTCTAGGGTAATGCGTGTACTAGCAAACGTACATACACATTCCTCAACTTGAAATTTCATTCGTATTTAAAAATATAAACCACAGCGTGTAGCAAAAATCAGATTTCGATGACTGAGATAATGCCGGCGTTGCCCCGCTAGTAAAGATGGAAATCGATCGAGTTTTTTAAGTTTAAATTAATACAGAGGTAGAATTAGTTGACTTCATTTTCCTACTACCGAGAGCGGAACATTTTACAATGCAAGAAATGTTTGGTGTAAAATATACACTTATTGAGGGACTATTAGTTATGTGGCCCTAATTACATTTCCTCTTGAAATGAAACACATATTCAGACGATGAACTAACTGCAAACAGAATTTGTAGAATTCAATAAACTGCAATTGTTATTTATCGGAAACGGTCTCGGAGTCGGTGAAGTATCGTTCGTAACTAATAAACAATATCAATTTGTTGATAGCAATTAATTTTTCTCTTTCAACGTGTTTGTTCGAATTTTCTTCTTTGAAGTCCTACTGCCATTCGTTGTTGTTTTCTCGGGCCACCCTGCATTAATGTTTCTTCATCACATTTTGCCGTCTTTGTCATCTTCACCTAACGAATATCGTAAAAAACGTTATGTAAATTTATGGTCAAAACTTTAGTTCAATTAAGAAATGCTGATAACCAGTTAGTGAGTTACTGTATATAAAGAAATTAGCTATTTATATGAAAACTGAAGGCGCGATATAAATTTACGGATAGCAGGTAGGTATATTCTAGTCCGGTTACGTGCAGACGTCTTCTAGTTGCAAATAATGCTAGTTTTAGTTCGTTTGCGGCGCAAGCTGGTATATTTCCCTTCGTACTTCGTTAATACGACCACCAAGACGCCCAAATAATTTGGTCGTTTTTTTAAATGACTACCTTGTTAAAACAAGGTAGTCATATTTCATGGCTATTGAAAATGATGTTGAGATCTGTCAGTGTAAGCTAAGTTAATTATCGCTCCCAAAATAACTGCACTCCAGTCAAACTCACGCTTTGTGAAGCACACTTGAAACCTAATGCTAAATAAATAGCTTTTCGACTATGGAGCGTCATTAGTGACAAAATTCACTTTTGCAATTATGATGTCAGTAATTCCGGTTTTTGATGTACTTATGGAATTATGAAGTCATTCGCAATAATGGTAATTTGGCATTATGAAGCTGTTTGGCATTATGAAGTAGTTTGACATTATGAACTAGTTTGGCATGATATGAACTAGTTTGGCATTATGAAGTACTTTTGACATTATGAAGTACTTTTGACATTATGAAGTACTTTGGTATTATGATGTTACCGAGAACCTTTGCGAGCGTTCAATGGGGTGCGAAAGGGATTGTGGGATTAGCAAAGAGAAACAAAATGGCCGGCTTGACAGAAATAATCGACGAGTTGTCAAAGTTATCTAACAATGTTTCTTCAGCTGAAATTAGCCATGGCGAGGTAGACTTCTACATCTATAAGTTGGAACTCTTATGGAAAAGCATTTTCCAAATTCATTATGATTGTAATGTTGACAGTACCACATTCATCGGTAATTTAATTTTGTCCTCTATCAAGGAAGCCATTCTCTGTTTAAAGGAATGCAATCGCATTCTAGATTTATCTTATCGATGCCCAGTACAAACGGGAAAAAAAGGACGACCACGGCTGTTGGTAACAAAAGAACAACTTGAATATTTCATTGACTACGACTTCAGTGCTACAGACATAGGTAACATGTTGAATATTTCCGTACGAACCGTGCAACGTCGACTGCAAGAATTTGAGCTTTCGATTAGAGCATCTTACTCTCAAATCAGCGATTCAGAACTTGATGGTATAATAACCGAAATTATAAAATATTTTCCAAACGTTGGATACCGCAGAGTACATGGAGAACTTGGAAGGAGAAAAATAAAGGTTCGAGATGCAATGCATCGCGTTGATCCGAGCGGTGTCGCAATGAGATGGATGAATTCGATTCCTAGACGTACTTACAATGTCACTGAGCCCCTGGCCTTATGGCACATTGATGGGCACCACAAACTGATAAGGTAAATAAAAAATAGCAAATAGAGTTTATAAGTACTGTACGCTTCGGCTAATGGCAATGCTCTCAAAGTAAATTATGCACCTGTCATCAGTTCGATTAGGGGAATGTGGGAGGGGGATCCTGGGCATACCTTTGGGACTTTCCATAAATGTAGTAGGGAAAATTGATATCGACATTCCTCACCCCTAGGGTAAATGTTGGGCCTTTTATTAATACAGTTTTTTCAAATGGTTTACCTGGGATCAGACAATAGACCGGTCAACAAGTTATAATCAGTTTCACTTGCCGATTAGCAAACTTGTCTGCAGTTGATGCATGTTTCTTGATACTTGTTTCTGTTGTTTTGTTCAAAGTAAATACATTTTAGTTGATTCTGGATGCCCCTGTTAATGGTTGCTCAATTCTCTTTCTATAAATTTAAGTATTTTGTAAGAGTGCTGCAACTATTCGCACATACAAATTTTCCATTCCACCAGTTACCAATTAATATTTACTACCTTCTTTTGATGACTATTTAATTGTACCTCCAATGATATTTTACAGAACTGCTATATTAAAACAATTGTCTAGAATGTGACAAACAGTATTTACATACCAACAGTTGGGGTGTCCCAAGTGCGAGGGAAATTTGGGGGAAGTGCTCAAAAAATGTGCTCCAGTACGCGAGGCATTTACCCTAGATGCTTGCAAAGCCCCCATCGGGGTCACATTAAGAGACTGTGAGAATGATTCAAAAGGGGTATTTTATTAAAACTCAAACATTGAGAGTGCTTAGAATATGTTTTAGGTTTGACGATAGTTTGCTTTAGACAAAAATGGAATTATTTTCCATATTGATCTCCTCTGTGGGCAGTTGCAAAGGGAAAACTGAGGCGGGTTTAAAAGCTCTAATCTTAAATACTCCCTTCTGTAGTTGATGGACTGATTCCACAAAATTCCTTGCTGCTAAGAAAATACTGTAGGCTAGTTGTGTGCAGATTATTGCAGTGTAAATAAGTATGTGTAAGCAAAGTCTGTAGTAATTCAACAACTACAAACTATTTTTTCTTATTTTGTAGGTGGAAACTAGTCATACACGGAGGTATAGATGGGTATACTAGAATCCCTGTTTACCTAAGGTGCTAAACAAATAACAGGGCTGATACTGTTCTTGAATGTTTTAAGCAAGCAGTCAACAGATTTGGGTTACCTTCTCGAGTGAGATCTGACAGAGGAGGAGAAAATGTCGAAGTATCCTTGTATATGCTTCAGCACCCCTTGCGCGGGCCAGGAAGGGGAAGCATGATTTGTGGCCGGAGTGTTCACAATCAAAGAATAGAACGTTTGTGGCGAGATGTTTTCATTGGTGTTGTTTCCCTCTACTATGGCATTTTTCATCATTTGGAACAATGTGGAGAACTTAGCCCAATGAATGATATAGAAATGTACTGCTTACATTTTGTATTTTTGCCTAGAATAAATGAGCATCTCAAGAAATGGCAAGATGGTTGGAATAGACATCACATCAGGACAGCTGGTAACAGAACACCACTACAATTATACATCATGGGGCTTCTACGAAGTAATGGATCAATGGGTGCCTCTCAAGATTCAAATACACTTCTAACAGCGGTTTGTGCAATTTAGAAATATTATTTATTTTGTTGTCTCTTATGATTCATTTGTTTATTGTAAATTCTGGTAATAGATTAAATAAAGAAATTTGGGTACAAAATTTTTGGTCATATTTGAAGAATGATGCTCAAAATGATGAATATTGGCAAGAGGATTTGCTTTTAACTTCAAAATGTTGCTCTCTTTATGCTTCATTTTCCAGCAAACACTTTTGCTCTTGCCAGGTTGCCATGGCCTACTGATTTTGTATAAGTAAATAAATGCATTATTTTATCTGTCAATCAATTATAAGAAGATTTTTTTACTTATATTCTGTATGGAAAATGAAGCAAAATCTAGTGTCATAATTAATTATACAGGGGTATGGGGATTTTATTGTATGGTTATATATTTTTTATCAATATAATTTTATGTAATGAACCAAGTTATTATCCCATTTTGATTGATGCAGGCTTGACTTCATCATTACAAATTTTTTAATTTTTTATTATATAAACCAAATAGATTCCATGTTTTTGTGCATCTGCAAATAGATCATAGAGGACGTCAAACTGTGGTAAGAATATCAGTGACACACTCAGCTATCGCCTTGTGTGCCACTTTTGTTCTTACCACAATCTATTATCTATTTCTGAACAGATGCATGCAAACATAGAATCTATTTGTTAAGTAATTTACATTTTATCATAATTTAGGAGAGGGCCATAAGTTTATCAGTTTCAACTGTAAAGTGTCATCGTCTTTAAAAAAGTTATTATCATAATTATTATTATTATTAGTAGTAGTAGTAGTAGTATTTTTATTGGGCCATTAAACCCCAGCCCACATACCAAATTTTCAGTTTCTTCTGAGCACTCTCCAAAAAAAAATGATTAAAACAGCACATGGGTATTAAAGCATGTGAGATATAAGATGTATCTTACAATTGCAGGAGGAAATCAATGCTTATGGCATTGATTGGGATGGCCCAATACCTGAAGAAGCAGATTGTGATGAGACTGTGGATGTACCAGAGCTGCCAAGACTATTGGACCACAATCAGTTACAAGTCCTGACTAATTCTGTTAACCCTCTACAACAATCAGAAGTTTATGGAATAGATCTTTTCATGAAAACAAAACTAACTGTACTCAACATTTTAAATTCAATTTCAGTTTAAGCACTCTAAGGGTAATTAATAACAGTTCTTCCCCATTTATTTGGCACCTACGAGCAGTGCTTGTCATTTGAGGTGCGTAATCACGCTCGTGCACCATCACACGCCTGAAATTGATCCAAGAAAAGCGAAAAACAGGGCATCTACTCACAAAAAATTGCCCACCTTACAGTTAAAGACTGTGCATTTGAATCCTCCATGATTTTTTGCTCAAATTTGAAATTTTGATCTACACATGATTTCCATAATAAATTGTAAATAAACTCAAAAATTTTTTCGTACAGCTTTCACAGATCGTTGCTCCAAAATGTTTTTGAGGCGACAGAACAATGATTTTCATTGGTTTCTTCAGTCTCCAATCATGTACTATCTATTATCGTTTGCTGACACATGTGATTGCACAGGCCTGTGGCAAACAAAGCTTGAATTCCTTCCATTCGCGCACGTTGGTCAACTTAATTGACTTTTTGTTAGAAAAGCATTGTACAGTTGAGTGAGTTTGATTTAACAAAAAAAAACATAACGTATTAAAGTTTGTAAAGTATATGATCAGAGATGGGGTCAAGCGTGCAGCTCAGCACCATTTCTTAAATGGAATGTTGGAGACAGCATTGGTTACAAAACGAGATAAGAAATTGGCCGAGAATTAATTGTTGAGGTACGTGCTCATTGCACACAGGACATTTGGACTAAGACTTTGGTGTACAGCTGGCCAGCTTTAAAACTAATTTTATTAAGTATCTTTGTCTTTTTCTTTTTAAATCCTTGTTTTCTTTACCAAAGTAAGGAAAATCGCTCAACTGAAAATTTTAGGTGAGCTTTTTTCACTCAGATATGATTTTCAAACGACAAGCACTGTAAGAGTATGGAATATGCCAACTTTGCACTCCTTTCAACTCGACAAGTGAAGAATACATAAGTTTACAATAATTAACTGTAACCAAGTTTTGTAATGTAAAAGGAAACCCCAAATTCTGACTTGAGATTAAAAATTAATAATGAAAATTGATATTTGTAATTTCTTTAAAAATCTAATGCTGTCTTCTATTCTGCAAACAAACAGTTTCCAAACTTAGAATCTGCCATATCCCACTGCTTGCATTAATATTGTGGCATCCATTCTTTGCTTAAATTCAGCAAATGTAGAACAATTTGTGGGGATGGAAAGAATTCCTAGGCATGCCTCTGGATCTGGGAGAGATTTCTCTTTTCTGTTGAATTTGACATAGATCGGCTGGTTTGGGTGCATGGGACTTCCAAGGACAAATTGCAGAAATCGTCCTGTGGTTGGCAAATGCTGATCCACTGAAGACACTATGATCATGATAATAGTAACAACAATAATAATAAAAATAATAATAATAATGATAATGATAATAACAACAATAATAATAATAATAACAATAATGGATTTTCAACAGAGAATTCTAGGACTTTAAAGGACCATAATACAAAAATTCAAGGGAATCTGTTAG
Source organism: Palythoa mutuki (assembly GCA_027575235.2). Classification (NCBI taxonomy): domain Eukaryota; kingdom Metazoa; phylum Cnidaria; class Anthozoa; order Zoantharia; family Sphenopidae; genus Palythoa; species Palythoa mutuki. The sequence continues at coordinate 7,559 of JAODFW020934944.1, forward strand.
AAGTGGTTTATTTTATATTGCTATATTAGCTAACAAGCAAAGAAAAAAAGCATAAGCTCAGTGAGGTTTTAGTTGTTTTCTTGGCAAAATTCAGGGACTTTCAAGGACCAAAACATTAGATAGTAAAAATTCAAGTACTTTGAATCATGTTTCTAAAGTACAAACCCTGTGATTATAATGACAATAGCAATGATAAATAAATAAATAATAACAAGGAAAGCATTGAGGCAACAAAGCTCTATTTTTGCAAACACTATGACATCTTTTTTCCAATTGCTTTTTTGTTGTTAATAATTTGTTCCTGATATGTTAACATCCAATTAAAAATTAAAATAACTGGTCAGTTACCTAGAAGTTGTGCCACATAATCTTTACACCACTCAAAGGCTTGTTTCTGATGTTCGTTTATCTCCCCTTTACATGCCTGCAGGGTGATTTTCGTCAGAAGTACACGGGATGTTACTTTTATATCATTTAATCGAGGGAATACCTCCTTCCACAGATGTCTGTTTTTTTCCATGGTTGATGCTAACTGAATGATCTCCATCCCCCTTCTTATATCATCCATTTCCAATTTTTTACTCATGAGGGCAAAGTGTAAAATTGCTTTTTCACAAGCAACATCTTTGTTCTCTTTAGTTAGTAACTTGTTTACAAAACCAGCAGCTACAAGGTTATTGACTACCGATTCTTGTCTATTCAGTTGGTTCAGTTCTTCATTTGTTTCTGCATTTCTCACCTGTACAATATATATTAATCAAGAACAATCTGAGTGAGTGAATAAATGAACGATTGCCACAGAAATTCCCAGATGCATACACTAAAAAAATTTTAAGAAAATATATAGCTGACATTCAAACATGGGTGACGCCAGACTCGACATTTAGGGGCTGGGGAGGAGCAGCTAAAACATTTGGAGAGGCAACATTATTGAAGCAGGGCTGCTAAAAACGCTTTTTGCTTCTTTTGAGGGAATTATTTACCTTGACTAATTTCAGAGATAAGAATATTTAATATTTGTTGAGCTTATATATTAAATGACTAAAATTTAGCATATCAACGGGTTGACTATTCCTACTACAGGTTTAAAAATACAAGAAAGCCTTAATTGCCACCAGTACTTCACCATTATATAAATCATGATTAAATCAGGGCAACAAACTTTCTTTTCAATTCACTTGTCCCTTTGGACAAGTGCAATGTGTATTTTGCTTGTCTGAACCACAAAACTACTTGTCCAAAAATAGACAACCACAACAATACTAAAGGCTAATATATAAACTTCATATTTCATTTTAGCTCGTAGAATTAAAACTAACAGAACTCCACAAATTGAAAAAACATATCTTTTGAATGATACATTTGTTTTAGTCATTGCTCAAAGAGTTAATTACGGAAAGAATATTTTATTACATGTCCAAAGAAAACAGGTAAGTATAGTTTCTTGACTTTTTTTAAGTTGGACCTCTACAACTCAGTCATCCATTCAGACAACTGGGATCACGTATATGCCTCTATAGGAAATAATTAGTGGATGAGTGCTCTTTTCAAAGAATGACTTTGGCAATAGTAATGAAACCACAGTTTAGGAAATTTGCAACTTGATATCCAAAATATTGCCTATAATTTTTAGTAAAATAAATAAAAAAAATATCAGTAAAAAAATAAAAAGACCCTCCCACCTCCATTTTTGACTAATTCAGATGAGTAAAAAATAATCATTTTTTGGTCTAAGCTTATGTCAGATTTCTTAAGCTTAGCTATTCATAATCATAGTGTATGAATAACAAAAATAGTTTAGATCTGATTGACACAAAATGTTAATATTTGATGCTCACCTCATTTTAATTATAAAATGGAACAAAACAAAACAATTTAAAAATTTATGACCATGTGGGACATTCGTAGTGGAAAATAATAACTCTAGATAATTTATATACATTGGAAACAAAGCACTGTCTTGATTTAGTTAAGTAAGTTTGATAAAAACGATTATATGTTACATTCTGTAAAGTTTAAATAGGAGTCATTGAAGCAAAATATACAACCAGGTTATTTCTCATCTTATGCAAACAAAGATACAGATTACATAAACTTATCTTATTTTAACATAACTTATTAATTGAATTTCTTTCGACCTTTTGATAATTCTGCCACTACTAACTAGTACTTTTATATAATCCAGTAACACACTATGTCTGATAATATTACTAGCGTGGAGTCGTGGAGTAATCTATCACCTTTTCTTTTAAAATAATAGCTTTCGCCCTCAACTTAAAATATCAACGTTATCACAATCTATAATTCATGACTTTCTGTCCGGAATTGACGATGTTTTGGATCGGGGAAAGGATGGGAGAAACTATCAATTATTGCATATTAAAAGTCGAAGTGAAAATTGTTTAGTTCTTGCATATTAGCACCTTCCATCGATAGATTCAGATTTTTTCTATTAGCCACCTTAGCTTATTTTACCATGAATTAAGAATGCAATTCAATTGTCTTCGACCACATTAAACATGCTCTAAATATTTTAAAATGCTGCAATTGTAAACAGTATTAATATTGGCCCTTCAAAATCAGTAACGTTTTTATCTTACCTCTTGTCGTTTACTCTTCTTTTAGAATGAAAGACGGAACTAGTTAAACAAGATACTCTGTGTTTTAGAATGCCGGACTGCCAACGAGAGTTTTGTATGGCTCGAGAGTTGCTGCTGTCACTTGAAGTCGACTCCGTCATAGAGACACTTCTCCTCATAGGAGCATGGACTGAGACAGGAGGCATGCTTGTAGTGCTGCTTTCTTTAAATATATCGCCTGTGTTTTTCTCTTCCAAGCTGGGATGAGCATCGCTCACGGAGAGAGAATGAACTACCTTGTGTCTGCGAAATTTTGTGTCCTCATGGCTAGACTCCAATCGTTCGAGAAGATCTGCATCTTCACTCTTTTGTGGGTCTTCGTGAACTCTTTGGGTTTCAGTCCCAAGATCTGGTTTCACTTTTGCTGGGACTATATTTCCGTCCAGCGATATGTTAGATAGAAACGAGCATGCAGCAGATATTCGCCGTGATTTCCTGCGACCGTGCGATGTCTTGCCATGTGCTGCTACAGTCGCCATCTTTGGCGTATCAAAAACAAGAAAGCTGGGTGCTAGGAGTGCAAAGAATATACCGTCGGGGGAGGGTTTAGTGTCAATTTTGTTTTGGCATTCGGGACGCGTATCGCACGCGCCGTAACATTTTGTCAGTTGAAAAATTCAAGAGTTTCTAACTCTAAATTGAACGAAACAAATGGTATGATTTCCAATTAATAAAACCCAACGGACCGGAAATGACGCACGCATCTGTCGTGTGATGAAAAAAACACTAGCAATTTTATTTTATTTCATTTTATTTAGTTTTCCTGTCATGTGATGAATGATATATCTTTGTAAAAGGTCTTGTTATAAGCAATGAAGAAATTACTTGAAAAAACACAACAACTTTTTTAAAAGACATGTTTCGGCAT
>JAODFW020935040.1:0-11064 GCA_027575235.2 Palythoa mutuki
TGACATATGTTCGCTAAAAGTATTAAAATGGATAAAATTATTAAGGCTAAAATCTTTTTGATATAAGATTTATATAAAAACCAAACGTTTTCGACTTAAACTTAGACTTAGAACCCTGATGATGACTTTTAAGTCGAAAACGTTTGGTTTCTATATAACTCTTATATCAAAAAGATTTCAGCCTTAATAATTTTATCCATTTTAAATATTATAATTTACGATCTGTATCATACATGTATGTTATGAACAGTTTTACGAATGCCAGTAACTAAATACTTGAGTTGGCCTACCAAAATCATGCATACGTTAGGATTAACACTTATAATTAAAGCTTTTAACTTCTTTCAAAAGATGGCTTGACATGCAAGTCGATAAATGCAACAAAGAGCTTCATGGGCAGTTTCCTCTTTTATGAAAAATCTGTTAACTGCTGCGGCATTATCTTGCGAGATCATCTTTATGAGCCGTCATGGCGAAATGGTTTTATCTTGGCTGGTCGGATTAATATATATTTTTAATTCATCTGGCTGTATTATTTTTACATTACGGCTTTTCATTCAAATTAAATATCTTTGACTTTGGCGTCAGAAACAATTCAGAATTGGCAACGAAACAACTGTTTATATAACACACTAAAATTTGGGTTGTTTGGAAGGCTCCCGACTTTGAAATATGACAGATTAAAGGACGCCGAAATACCGACTTTGTTGACCGATTCCTTGTAAACACAGCTGTTACCAAACTGAAATATTTTGACCTTGCTCAAGTTTAAGTCATGCATTAGCATGAGGTCGCGACAACAGACAAGGAAACACTAACTTCGCTTTCTATGAAATGGGCCGTGACGTCAGCGATATATTTGGGGACCATTAGCTTGTCATTTATCATCAACCGACAAAATTGCATGAACTACTCCGGAAAACTTTGTAAAACTTTTATTAGCATTTCAAACCGTTAAAACTTTGATAACGGGTGAATATTCGATACAACATAATTACAATAAATATTCAATGTTACTTGTGGAAGAAGCCAACTGGCTACTAGCACAAAGTTTAATTTCGTTCTTTAAACTTTTGTCTGAGAAGCTCAGCATGAAATTTACGACTGAGTTAACTTTTCTTTTGACTTTTGTAAGCCATGCATTCACTGAAATTTTTTTTCACAATTTAAAATTCAAATTTTGGGTCTTACGGAAAGTTTTTAAATTCAGAAATGTCATAGTTTAATATAACAACAAAGTCAATAGACAATGTTGTTGTTATGAAGCGGAAGCTAATATAACCTGCCAACAAAGCTTTCATGTATCTTAAAGGGTTCTAAGGTGTATCTAGTTTTTACCTTGCCATAAAAAAGCGAAGTGTAAATAAAGATATGTTTTAAAAAAAGCAAAAAACGATTCTAAAACTGAGTCTTTACATGATCACAATTGTCTGACGCTAGATTCTACGAAACGCAACCTATTAATATTATGCAATAGCACCCGGTGCCATTTTTGAAAATCTGACCGGTTTCCGTAACATTACTTAGTCTAGAAAAATATTTTTTGAATGGCACAAATTTTGGCACAGGCAAAGCTATAAATGTAGTTTGAGAAACAATCAAAAATTCTGTAGCTTTTTTGCGTTTTAGTGGTTCTGTGTTTGATGGCTGAAAAAAAAATTTATAACGTAAAACTTTCTTTCCTTTTGAAAAACTAATTTTATTATAAATTATATATACTAATAAAAGTGTTAACGGCTTAAAACTAGGATATCAAGTTTTCAACAGGTAGGGCCATTATCTGTAGCAACAGTTGGCCATTAACTACGGGTTGTGATACGTGGCGCTGTATTGTTTGAAACAGTTTCTAAGAACTTAGTGATCCGCCAAGGTTGAACAAGGAAATTTTTTTTATTTTGAAACAAAGGAATTTATTTACAAAAGACGTGGCAAAGTTAAGACTTTCGCTTGTTTAGAGTGAAATTCAAAGAGTTGTCATTTTCGTGCATAATTTAACGATAGCCAACTTTATTCAAACATTCCGAGCTGTTAGAAATACGTTCATGATTTGAGCTGGTTGTGTTGACATCTTTTGAAACAAAAAAAACACGTGACAAAATCAAGAAAAGACGCTTTCCTGTGATAAATGAAGCATTAGTATGTTTGTAAATAGCACAGAGCTCTGTTATTTTCGTATCGTCTAAAACGAAAGCTGGGGAAAAGGTCACCGAACCAAATTCATGATCTGTTTTTGACGGGAAGTGTGTTTCAATGGAAAATGCAACAAAATTGGTTTTGATAGTAAATCAATAAAACTCTTTGTTTGCATATAATTTTGTTTCATTTTATTTTTAACTTATTTTTATCACAAATGAAATTATGATTCGCTCCGACTGTTTTTGATCTCTTACTGGCAGCGAAATGCATCTAACATCTGAAATGAATAATTAAACGTAATTATGTAAATTAATAATATTCTCCGTTATTTATAATTAGTTTTTCCGCAGGTGCAAACCTTTTATACTAAAACGTACCTTATTTTCCAAAGACAGATCTATCTTCTTCTTCTTCTTCTTCTTCAAAAATGTTTCAAGTCAAACAGTCCGAAGGAAGGTGTATAGCCTTCTGTGCTAATAACAAGCAGGCTTCATACTCCAAGAATGCAGCTTTAAGCGAATCTGAAATATTTTTATTCACCTTGTTCTTAATTTCGACTGACAGGGAGCTTCAGAAAGTCAAACACAGTTTTTTTCAATAACCTCTGGATGCTGTTTCATTAAATTTTACCTTTGAAAAATTAGTTTTCGCCGAGATAAGGATATATTTCGATCTAACATTGAATTAGCGGTTCGTCTTTGTTGCGTTTTTGATCATGCATATATCACAAAGAATTCATCAAACAGGTAGTTTTGAAAGCTTACCTGTTGTGTTGACACTATTTCCATTTCCTTGCATTAACAATATATATTTTTTTCAACAAGCCAGTCTAAAGATATTCTGATTTCACAAGACTTGGACTTAAAAAAAATTACAATCTAATTTTTCCATAAGTGTGTTTGTACGGGCTCATATTGACTGGAAAACGTTCAATTATTTAAAAAGTTGCAAAACAAAAACGAAACCGTGCAGTAAGTCGTGTCTATGTACAGTTCATAATCTATTATTCTAGCCGCAGAGCGAGTGAAAATGAAAAAATTCTTATACCTTCATTGAAACTTTTTCAGGGAACGACTAAAATTTCGCTCCGCTTTATCACTGAAACAATCCATGTGAAAGATAACCACTATGTCTATGTATATCTTTTTTTATTCCTATAATGATTAAATGAAAATCATTAATTCAAACTATTAGATATGGAAATAGAAAAAGAAATGATTTATCAGAAGTAAATATCAAAGTATCTTAGTTTAGTGTTACTGCATTGCATTGGAAATAGCCAGACACTGAAGATTAAAATAAACCATCTATCTATCTAATCTGACCGTTTACAAATACTGATATGATAACGCAACGCGGGGAATATAGCGAGCCCATTGATTTTAAATAGGTTAGCTCGCAGCAAGTATCTATTCCAAATATTATTATATATATCAACCATTTAGTTTATGTTCATTATTCATATAACAGTTAAAAGAACGTTTAATAGAAGCTCATCCACACGTGTAGCGTTTTCGTCCATCTTTCTCAGTGTCAAAGATGGTCTTAAAATCAAACTTGTTTTAAACACATCTCGCAACACTTCGTTAGTACGGCACTCGAAGTGTTTCCCGCTTTTGAAGACAGTCATCTTTACTCATCACCAGTCCCTACGCTTATTTTTTAGTCTGGCTAAACAATTCTGGAAAGTTAAGATTTGGGCAAGATACAAGTTCAAAACAAAACCATCCGATGTAAGAAACTTTTACATCAGGAATGTCTGTGATAACAAAATGGTTTCCTTATATTAAGTACAAATTGAAAATTAAATCCAGTACGTTGTAGAAAAGAGAAACTTCTCAGTGAACCGATATGAAGAAGAGTCCAGAACAAGCCATGATTTGCAACCGTAGACAGCTGTTTCGTCCTTCTTGGAACTCGTCAGTACGGTGTAGCAAGGAATAAAGCACCCACACGCAATGCTGGTGATTTATTTATGAATATTTTATATTATCATTCATATCCAATTAGATCAATTATATGTTCCGTTGTTCGTGCTCGTCTTAATCACTGTTTTTTACTTTCCTTGTATACAAGATTTAAAGGCGGGTGAAAAAGAAAGCGGAATTTCTGCTCAGCTCCAAGCTCAAAACTACATTTTAACCAACGCCACTCCTCTGCAATCTCTTTTCACTCTTTGTTAATCGTTTGGTTTGGTAAACGCACATTTAGTACAGAATTTGTCTTACGCTTCAAACTAGAATCGTCATTGTATAGCGAAAAGTACTTCTGGTGAGAAAATTTCTTCGTTCTTGGTTTCAATCTCAATAACTTTGACCTGTAATAATGGGTATTTTATTTTTTTAAAAATGAAAAAATTAGAGTACGATGTCTGTATCGCGACCAAATTTATACAATTTAAACATCAAACATTATTTTTCACACAAAATTAGGATTTACACCATCGCCTTCTGGGATAGCTTGAATAACTAGACCCAATCCTTTCGTATTTTTCGGGTTTTGTGATATCAATAACCTTCGGCGGAAAATTTCAACTGCGTGGTTGTTATAAATATGATCGAATATATAAAAAACCATTTTGTCGTTTCCCTTCAAAACGCCAATACGGGCACTGGATAAAAAAATGTTATCACAAACATGTGGCCCTCCAACTGAAACAATAGCAAAAACCTGCGTGAGAAAAACATTAAATATACCCGACTACACTGCGCTCCATAATCCTCAGATTTTTTATTTCATTTGAGTTAACTTTTTCCTTCAGCAAAACATAACAATATTTATAATAGATTTGTAATTACTTATTTGCTTTATCTACAGCTCCAGCACGAACCGACTTAAATATCGTTTAAACGTATATTTAACTATAAAATTAAGCGATATCATGTCTGTCTGACGATGTTTCGACGTCGGCTAACGTCATTTTCAAGTCATTGTGCGAGAAGGAAGTCGAAGTTTACGAAGGTGCGCTGAATACATTCTTGAATACATTTTAAGCTTGGCTGAATTGCACAACAAAACAACGAAAACGAAAACAAAACTTGAAAAGTGTTAAACAAAAGCTTGGCACGAACAGAATTTTATTAAACGTTCAAGCTTGGTTTCATTTTCTGAATGAATAGCATATATTGTTTCACTAAATTCTGACAACCTTTTGTAAACATTGTAATGTACAAAACGCAGTACACAACTTCATGAGATTCAGACGAACTTCCAAGTTGACGCGCCCAAGCCAGCCAGTATTTATCGCTGCTTTCGGCGAGAATTATTTCTTAGCAGTGGTGCAAGAGACGGCGGCGTGGTTGGCGCAGTGGTAAGATCTCTACCTTCTTTTTCCACAAAGTCCCAGATTCGACCCTCGTCTCAGCTGAATGTTGAACATTTGTTAGACCTCCTTTTCCTCCGGAGGTCGGTAAAATGAGTACCAGCTTCTGCTGGGAACTAACTTGCGATGGATTAGTATCCCGTCCAGGGGAAATCAATGATTCTCATCTGCTTAACACGACAGAAACCGGAGATAAGCACCTGCTCCAATGGGCCACTTAAGGCTGGTTCACACTGTGACATAAACATAAGCATAAGCATAGACATAAGCATAAGAATTCTATGTGTGAACCAAATCAAAATAAGCATAAGCATAAGAAAATGGAAAAATTTCCATTTTCTTATGCTTATGTCGCACAATTGCAAGTGTGAACCGGTCTCACATAAGCATAAGGTATATGCCTGCAATTTTTCTGTCAGCAGAAAAAAACATGCGCAGTAGCTATTCAATCCTTATGTTTATGTTGGTTCGGTTCACACATCCAATTCTTATGCTTGTGCTTATGTCACAGTGTGAACCACCCTTAAAGAACAATCTAAGATCGATCTCAGGCTAAGGCTTGATAACTGGGAAAGTTTTCGTGGTTAAAAATTGTTCTTATAAAAAAGCGTGTATGTCATTTAGTCAGACTCATCAGATAGTTAAATATGGCTTTTTGTGATGATCTAAGGAAGATTACATTTTAAGTGACACCATATTTTGAAATAAATTTTCCCTTACAATTTTATAGCTAGGGCATCGTAAAAAGAATATATCTATTCTTCCATTTCCCTTTTTTACGCTGGATAAAATCTGTCAGGCGGCTTCATGTATGGTTTACTATATCTTCCTTTTGCTATTTTCAAATTATGCATGGAATTGGAAATTAATCCCATGTTTTAAGACTGTCACGTTATCGAAGCAACTATCGTCTTTATATTCTGTGTTTTAAAAGTGCAATACACCAATACACATTGAAGAATTGTGGAGAGGGCTATGGGAGGTTCGGCGACACACTAAACTGTCCCGTTTTTGTGGCTTTTGTCACATTGTTGGTGAATCCTGTACTAATAAGGATTTGACTAACTTGCTCTTCACTTTTGATGTTTATTGACTTGAAATTTGTTTCCAGGGTGGGAATTTTGACAAAAATTTAAAATAAATGTCAATTCCCCGACCCCCTCCCCTCTGGGGCAGGCATAACACTGACAAGTGCACAGAACGTTTAACAAATCGTTTCCGACGGCTTCTTACTTCGGAGGAAAAGTTTTTTTTTTATCTGTCAAAACATCAGATATTAAAAGGCTTGTCTTTTTATTGCTTACTGAATCAACTTATGTTAGCGACTAGCTTCAACAGTTACCGGAAAACACATATTCAAAGATTTCAAAGATTTAAAGAAATTTTTTGTGACGCTCTTAATATTTCATTTCCCTTCGCTTAAGTAGCAATAGAGTATAACTTTTAAAAAGTTTCCGCTTTGGGAGTTGGCTTTGTTTACAAAAAGCCCACACTCCAACAACAAGATCATCTTGTTTTAAACATGAGTCTAAATTTCAATCACGTATGTAAATATTTGGGGTTTACGCCATACTATATATTAACACTGTCTTAACCGTTGTAAATAACTTTTTTATAAAGTGAAAAGTGTGGAATTTAAGGAAATAATATTGAGCTTTTCAATGACAAACAATTCCACAATTTTGATATACTAGTGTGCTAAATCCAAACAAATATCTTATTCTTTTCACATACATTGATTAGAAAAAAAATATTCTTAATGATCTTTCACGATTATCGTTCGTTTGATGCAAATTATCAGCGAAACACGTATCTGAAGCAACTAAAGACGAAGGAACAATAAGTTTCTTGGATTTAACATGTTTTGTAATTGGATGTTCATAAGGAGAGCGGAGCTTCTGTAATTAGTTTTTTGATTATGCATATTAATTATGACCTTTCAGCACGAACATGAAAGCGGTGTTCTGGAGAGCTTTCTTTCATTTGACGTGTCGCCGTATTGAACGTCTTAACCCTAAAATCTTTCGTATTTAGGGCTTAAAAATTTTAGTGTTATCTGAACTCAAACAGATCCGTTCTGTTCTACATATCAATTGTTCTCAATCTGTATTGAACGTGTTTCTCAAAAGCAAACTTACAAATTAATATTATATTCATTACACTATTTTCAAATAGAAAGCGCAGTTCCAGACAAAACAGTTAAATGGTGTATTTGATCCAATCTAATATGAAAATCCTCAAAAGCTTTTCTGGGTATTTTTGTTTCTTTTGAAGAAGCCGATACTCTTCTTGCTGATTTAAAGAGGCCGGTTAAGGACGTCAAAAGACTTCAAAAGAAACTTGAAACCGTACGTAAGGGAAAAAAAAGATCTTTGTTTGTTTACACTTCAAATTATTTCGTGACAAGACATCATTCACCTTTTTAAAACCTCATCCAAACATGGAGCCCCGGAGCTTGTATTATTAAAACTTGATTCTTATTTTTCAGAACGTATTTTGATTGTCCAGGAAGTTGCAAGTATCAAAGTGAAGCGAAAGAACTAAGGCATTAGGAACTCACAGCGACTTGACAAGAAACTCTACTCGTTCACTTCAAGAAAAAAAAACCGAAATGTCAATTTGTTTCGACAACTTCTGCAACATAACAAATACAACTTACAGCGAGATTCCATCTGGCGAGGAACTAAACTCTGAAATTGGAGGACTCGTAGCTGTAGCAGTAGCAGCTTGCGTTATCAATGGAATCGTCTTTCTACTTTTTCTATTGAAAATTCAATTGCGAACAGCTCCCAACTATTTTTTGTTGAGTCTGGCGATTTCAGATTTCAGCGTCGGTGCTGTCATTATTCCCATGGGCTTAATGAAAGTAAACCTTCTCTCAGACAGCAACCCAGAAGTTGATAGATACTATCCGATCGTGCAGGGAGTTTACCATGTTCTTGAGAAGTTTATTGCGTTTTCGACTGTGTTCCACGTCACGGCCATAACAGTCGAGAGGTATCTCGCAGTGGTTAAACCCATGAAGCACTTTCTACTGAGAAAGTCGACTACCTTTAGAGTCATTCTTGCCATTTGGTTTGCTGCCTTTGGCACCTCTAGTATCCAGTTCACGTGGAATTTGCATGAGCCCCAAAACGACCAGGAAGACGCTATGCAGTACTTGCACGAACGAAACTATTATATCTTCTGCATGGTAATCATCTTTGTGCTGCCCTACATCATCATGTTGTACGCCTACGGCAGTATGTTTAGAACGATTTTCGCTGCGAGGAAGTCTGAACAAAAATACGGCGGGTTACGAAGGCACAGCACGATTAGAAGACGAAGCGACTGGAAGCCTCTGGTTATATTTCTTTTGCTCGCGGTGATTTTCGCCCTATGCTGGCTGCCTTGGTTTTCAATCACGTTATCTTTCTTGTCTGGTGGCCCCCTTCACCCTGCTGCTTATACCATTTCTGCGCTTGTCCGATTCCTTACTCCTCTCGCCAATCCAATTATGTACACAGTATTTAAACAGGATTTTAAAGATGCTCTGAGGTGCGTTATAAGGGGTCGCGTTACGCCGAGGCGATTGTCTAACAGAGGAAACTCAAATCGGACGACTTCTACAAAAGTGCAAAGTCCAAATATGGATACAGAGAACAACGTTTTCCCTTTAAAAACACTTTCTATTAACTGTGAAGGTTTATTGTAAGGATAAGTGTTACAACTGAAACTAATCAGTGGAAAAACTGGTCCAATATTTTTAAGAACATTTTAAGTGTGAAAAACTATATTTTCCCCACCCTATTTTAGTTAAGTTCTGTATACAGTGTAGTTATATATGGGTATAAGTCTAAAGATAGGTACACGCAATTTTTTTATAAGAACAACTTTGTAAGAACGAGGCTCAAATTTGCCAAAATTTATAAACAATTTAAGAACAAGTTCAGGCTGAGGCTTGATAACTAGGAAAGTTTTGTGGTAGAAAACTGACTAAAACTTAGTGATACAGCATAAAACATAAAAATATTCACTGTAAAGACTGCTCAAAAACAATAAAGGTAGTTCACCTCTAAATTCAGCCGTACAATACATGTGTGGCGCAAGGTGTTTCATTTTCCAATACTTCGCTTTATTTTTTTTCTTCAATAAAAACCGCTCACAGAAATAAGAACAAATTAAGAACAAATTGAGGCTGAAATCACCCAAAAATTAAGAACAATGAGCCTCGGCAAAATTTACTGATTCTTATAAAAAAAGCGTGCAGTTATATACGGATATAGGACTAGAGATAGGTATATAGTTAAGTATATTAAAGATGACTCGAATCTCAAAACTAAAGGTTTTTGTGTTTTATTTATAATTCTACTGCCATTCAGCACATAGGTTGTTTATACCACGCTTTTTTAATAAGAACAACTATATAAGAACGAGTCAAAAAGTGGCCAGATTTTGAGGACGATTTAAGAACAAGCTCAGGCTGAGGCGCGATAGCTATTGAATTTATTGTAATATTAGAAGCTGGCTTGACTGACACTCGTAAAAATCCCTTTGCAAAAAAGCATAAGACATAAAACGATTCACTGTGTTCTGAGCCATAAAAACTGTTCGACAAACAGTGAAGGTTGTTCGCCTCTAAAACAATACAATACAAGAAGTGTCGTTCGAGGCGTTTCGTTAATAATTCTATTTCGTTTCTTTTTCAGTAAAAAATCGTTCAAAAAATAAAATCAAATTAAGAACAAATTGAGGCTGTAGTCGTCAGAAAAATAATAACAGTCAGCCTGTGTATGGAAAACATTTAGTAAAATAGGCCGACGCATCTATCTCTACAAATCAACAAAGGAAATGAATTCTTCAGACACGTCGAAATAACATCCTAAACGTTTATAAAATGAGTATTGCTTCGACATGTTTTCATTGATCTTTAGGATATCTTTATTACATTGATATACAAAAACGCACAAAGAGTAAACGATAAAAATGCAGCCGTGTGGCTTCATATCAGTCTGTCCATCGGTCTAATAACTTTTCGATTAAAAGCCCTAAGGAAAAGTAATAAAGATAATCATATCCGGCAAAAATAATTGTACTCAATATACCCGATTTCTTCGACAAATTGAAATATTGGAATTTCGAAAGAAAGAGCGCAATAGTGATTTCTTTCTCAAAGCTTATTAGTGTATTTGTTTTAGCATAACGACAAGACTATAATCCTGTGAAAACCGTAGCGGCTTTTTTGACTAATACGGTATTTCTGTGAACAAGCGCCGCGGTTCTTATTTAATTTTCAGACTTTTTTGGTGCGACCCAAAATCGAGGGCGGCGCTTATACGGGGGCGAGGTTTATTTGAAAAAAATGTTTGAAGTGACCATAAGGTGACAGCTTGTTTTTTTCAATGAACATTTATTGCGTGTGCAAATTTACAATTTATTCCGTCCCTGAATTAACAAAAGGCAACAATAAGTTAAGGGGGTCCACTACCTTGAGAAAAAAGTTTTCTCTAAATTCAAGTTTTTCAAAATATTTCTACTCCCTTGCAATTACCCTTATGAAATAAGACCAACACAATGAACAATGCAGTCTCTTGTTGCCTTGGCAACATACAAAGCTTGGTTAAGGG
>JAODFW020935144.1:0-11062 GCA_027575235.2 Palythoa mutuki
AAAAATAAGTTAAATACTGTATCCCCTGAAGGGGACAAATAGCCCCTTTGGTTACAAAGTGACACACAGCAATGTGTTTAATTTGAAAATATTAATAAAGGCCTGTAGGATCTCCCTTTCATGTTTGCTCGCCAGCAGTCTCGCACTTTTTGCATGGGGTCTATCAGAATGCAGGATGCTTGGTCGTCCGCGAGTGGATGGTCATTATTACGCAGAATGATGTTTTGAGAGATTAATCCAAAAAGGCGTTGATCCATTTCGGAGAAAAAACTTGTCCCAGTGAATGGGGATTAGATCATGTTTGGCACAGCAGTCTGCCATCAATCCTTGCCGTGGCATGAGAGGTTGAGTTAGGACTGTCGACACACAGTATTGAATAAGTTAAGTTTGGGCATTAATATTTTTATTTCCATTCAACTGTTAAAAAGGAACTTACCTGAGCTATTAACCTTTTTGATGTAACTTTCGCATTTGCAGCATTGTTCAAATTTCGTTTTTTCTTTTATTGCTTGAGAGCAACCTGCGAGAAAAAAGGGGGTTCTCCATAAGGTAACCGTTTCTTAAAATCTCAAGCACCGCCGTGCAACTTTGATGATTCAGCCAAAATTTAGAAGCCTAAGTTAAAATATGGGGGGTTGGCGAAGTAGTCATAGTTCGTGACTCCTCCCCCTCCATTTGTTGATCTTTTACTGACTCTGAGGGATACTACTGGATACTTTGTTTTTCCTACGAAACACGAAGTGATCCCAAATCAAACCCTGGGCTTAGCCCAGGAGATTCAGTCAATCTCCATCTAATATCTCACGCTACTGGGTTCCTGCAACTAACAACACACCATATTTAAGACCTTTTTAAGATTTTTTATGACCTAAATTTGTTAAATTTAAGACCTGATAATCCTGCGACCTTTTGTTATTGAACGATCTGGATGCAAATTACGTAATCCTAAATGACATTATCTGCAGAGCAATATTATACAATGAGGGGCACATGTGATTGTTCTGTTTGAGGACTGGTGTGGAAACGATTCCTGAACCATCAGCAAACTTTCACAAATGATACTTTCACATCTGTATCTTCTCTGCAATCTGCTGAATTTGAAAATGAGAAACGAAAAATCTTTTGAACAATCTCAAAGGTGAATGTATATAAATACAATACATTAAGAGCCGGCACCAGTAAGGTCACTCTGTGGCCTCTTGTTCTCTTCTTCTCTTAGCTTTCCACAGTTCTGTGTCAAACCAAGCTGTACAATTACAAGCCAACTACATGCATTTCGGTCTACACCACAGTGCTTAAGTGTGACCTTCAGAGAGGCTTTGAAATGCTTGTTTTAGCCGCCAAACGAACGCTTTCCTTTAGTCAGCTCTCAATGGCAGATTTTCTTCCGGAGATGCTTATAAAAAAAGGTAATGAAGGTTTATTTAACGAGGGTAGTACGTAACAGTGTTCACGTGACACTGATAAACTTGCGGCCCTCGGTATGCACTTTACCCCCCTTTCCCTGTCAGTGTTCCGTTTAACGGGTATTTAAAGTTCAAACGGACAAGAGTTAAGTCGGAAGAGACGTTGGAGTCACTGAGAATCGAACTGGGGACCTCCAGCACAGAAGGCAGCGCACTTACCAACTGAGCTACGCCTTATCCTATGAACACGTTAACACGTTTGGACACGACATAACCAGCCCAACGGAAATGTAATCTCATGAGGGTTGTAGAACAATAGAATTTGCTCATAAGCATTAACTTCGGCACATGTAAAGTTCGCCATCTGGGTATGTTCCTAATTACATTGACAGCAGAGTGAACCATTGGTTTTGACTATGTAAATTATAAGGTATTTGAAATGACTCTGGGTAGTTGATTGTCCCTGTTCATTCCAGCTAGACTTAATTATCTAATGTAAAGAAGCATAGCGAAACAACAAGACATGCACAAGTGAACAAATAAAACTTCCAAATTCTTGCAAAAAATTAATTAATTTATATAACTCAATTGACTTAATGAATTGATTTAATAAATTCTACCAATTATAAGAAAATGAAAATACTAGAAGCTCCTAAATATTCAAAATATAGAATTGAAAATATCTGGAATTAAACACGGAGAATATCGAATCGTTTAACAGCATGCCGCAGCACATAAAAATTACATCCAAGAAACTCACCGAAACAAAATCTGTGCCCACAAGGATTCAAAATTATATTTGTAATATCTTCTGCTGTACAAAAGTCGCACTTAACTTGACTGTTCCTTTCTTCAACATCTCTGTACGATGGTCCCTGAAGAAAAAAGAAAAACGTGCTAGTATATTTTTGACGTTTATCATAATGAAATGTAGCTTGGGACATTACGGTATGTAATCAGGTTCATTTCATTTCACAAATATTAGTTGAAATATCAGTGTCCACTTTTATTTCCTATTAAGGCTACCAACATCAAAATAACAGTAACATAATGACTAGTAAAAACAAGAACGAAAAATTAGCAATTAATATATCACCAACACCAACAACAACAATAATAATAATAGCAATAACAATATCAACAATAAAATCAAAGTTAGGAAAAAAGTGTTTCTCAAAAATCCTTGGTCACTGACGGGAATCAAACCAGCAACCTTCTCATTACCAGTCGGACTCTCTACCCACTGAGCTTCAGAGACTCACATGGGGAGCTGAGTCACTGACGGGAATCTAACCAATAACCCTCTGATTACCGGTCAGATGCTCTACCCACTGAGCTACAGAGACTCACATTGGGAGCTGTGTCACTGATGGAATCTAACCCATTACCCTTACTACCAGCCAGACGTCTACCCACCAAGCTACAGAGACTCAGATGTAGAGCTGCGTCACTGATGGAAATCGAACCGATGACCCTCCGATTACTGGTCAGATGCTCTACCCACTGAGCTACAGACTCACATGGGGAGCCGGGTCACTTGTTAAGTTCTTGTCTATTCTCGCTGCACATAATTATGTCTCGCATCTGCTCGCTCGATATGTCCAATAGTTATATTTGCTGTTTGATTCTATTCTTCAAATGATTCCAAATAGAAGTTTGCAACTAGGATATAGAGTTAGGAAGAAAGTGTTTTAAAAATTTGAGTCAGATCTCAGAAAAAATTCTGAGTCACTTACATTAACGTGTCAGCATAAAATCTAGCAGAGGGGATTACCAGCCACTGCTAATATGGGATATCCAACTTTCTTAATTACAATTCTAATAATCCAAAAATCTTAATATACAAAAACAAATAAACATAAAACTATATTTAAGCTATATAAAACTCATACGTTTCAAAATCCTAAATTAATAGAATCAAAATCATATTCAAGAAAATTTAAGATTACGAATAGCGAAGGTAGCAGCCAGTCCTGGGATCAGAAGTCTCTAAGTCTCAAAAATTAGCTCTTTTACTGAGCCAGTTACTTTTTTTGATGAAGATTCTCTCTTCATATGGAAATTTAAAAGCTGTAAATGTTTTAATTTTTTACAATTATTCACTTACTGGAAGAGGAACTGCTCGCTGCTTAACTAACAGGGTCAGTGCTGTGTCACCATTACTATCACTACAATTCACATCCGCTCCACAACTCACAAGCAGTTTTAACATTTCTTCTTGTCCCTGGTTGGCAGCAAAGTGTACAGGAGTTTGATCCAGGTTGTTGCGTATATTTACAATATCGAGGTTTTGTACAAGCTAAAATAAAAAAAAACAATTATAAAACAAAATATTTTAAATTCTACCAGCCTTCTCACTCCCACGTCCTAAATAATAAACGGTTTCTTACTTACGTTATGGAGCCAATCAAGTTTTATTTAACAATCAATTTTTATGTTACCTCATACAACTGTAACAACTTTCGATCACCTTCCTTGATGTTTCCTCGTCTTTATTTTGAAACAGTGTCCAACCAAAATGGCATGTTTTTTCAAGATAAAATCCTACATATCAACCTTGGTTTTTCTTAACATTTACGACGATTTCAGTTTCATCTGCTGTTTTTACAACACTTTTCAATAACGTTCGTGAAAGATAAAAAGCAACCGGATGTCAGGAAGCATTGTGGGTAACAAAAGAGTTCTGTTATGAGTAACTTATTAAGATCAGAAGTATTTCTGACCTTACAATAATTTTCTTGTACTTGAGAAGCTTAGGTAAAACCACGATGACAAAATCAAAATTAACTTTTGATTCAACATAACTTTTATATTGGACTGGCTAGAAATCTTGGTATTCTTCAAAGACTACGTACGACGATGCTTTGTTATAAGATATATTGGATGCCCATTCATGGCAATATTTTTTGTTCTAGGTATGATAATTCGTTAGTTTACTGGCATGCTTTTATTTTCAACTCGAATCTATTTGTTATCGGTGCAAGTTGAAGATAATTTAATTTAAGTGAAAGAGACAACAATGACCTCTAACAAAGAAAATAATCGAGTTTTATGACATTTTGCCTCCAATAAAACTTCACATGTGCTGAACTTAATGCAAATTAGAAATAACAGTAGAATTTGTTCATTAGCATAAATTTCGGCAGATGTGAAATTCAACCTTCGGTCCAGGCCTTACATTGCCAAGATGATTGTTGCTCCACTTCAGTTAATCAAGTTATGACCTATTCCATTTTTGTCATGGTAAGCAAAATTTGAAATCAACGCTTAAATGTAACTCCGTTTGGAAAGGCATACTAGCAGTTAGTCATATAAACTATTTTGGACAATTGTCAGTAAAAAAAGCCCCTTTTCTACTTACTTGGGAAAATTGTTTTTTTGGCGTCCTCTATTTACAACACACTTCTTTCTAGTTTGAAGTTCTCGGTGAAAATAGGTTACTAGCGCCCTCAGCAGGGATCGGAACTAACTTTAGATTTCCAGCTAACCTTTTAAACCCCAAACAAGACAAATTACATGTTGGTAAATTCTCTCATGTGAGCTCCATACTATAAACAGTTTAGGAGAATTTGGCTTTTCAACTTTCACGGCTTATTCCACCTGATCAATTTCTTATTTGTTATTATCGGTTATATTATTTTGTTTGAGTTATGGAAGTAGAAGTTAGATGTTCAAAAATTGCCTGGGGCTGAAAGAGTTAAGCTGGGTTTAGCAGGATAAGGGTTGACACCGAAACAGACCAATTGAAAGATAAGAGAAAATTGCACAGTTATAAGGGTATCCGCAAATGCAAAATAGATTTGACTCTATACTTATTCTTACTTGTCTGGTCAGGCCAATTATCGTAGTTATAGGTCACAACCTGAAGAGATCCCACGGAAGAGCCGTACATGTGGTACCAGAAGGTCATGAAACACCTACGATGAACCACCATTGGTCTGCTTTCCAGGTCTGCATGGTGCCAACGTTGACCCTTGTATGCATCAATATACAAGTAACGCCCTATAGAATACAGATTGTGGTTTTATTTTAGAACTGGTACTGGTTGAAGAGACTGCAAAAATATAAAATGCTGTTTTTTCTCCTTGACACTTGGTAAAATAATACACGCTTTCTTTATACGAACATCTTTATAAGAACGAGGCTCAAATTTGCCAAAATGTAAGAACAATTTAAGAACAAGCTCAGGCTGAGGCTTGATAACTAGAAAAGTTTTTGTGGTAAAAATTGACTAAAATTTAGCGACACAGCATAAAACATAAAATGATTCACTGTAAAGATTGCTTAACATTAACAAACAAAGAAGGTAGTTCGCCTCTAAATTTAGCCGTACAATACATGTGTGACACAAAGCGTTTCATTTTTCCAATACCTTGTTTTATTTTGTTTTTTCTCCCTTAAAAACCGCTCACAGAATTAAGAACAAGTTAAGAACAAATTGAGGCTGAAATCACCAAAAAAAGAGTAAGAACAACGAGCCTCGGCAAAATTTACTGATTCTTATAAGGAAAAAGCGTGTTAAGCATTCGTTTAGTGGTATCTTGAAAAATCGCTCTTTCATTTGATGCACCCCACTAAAAATCATTTTAAAAATTTCATTTTTATTTTGTGGTTATACTGCCGCCAAAGGCTATCTTTAAAAAAACACGAATTCAATACTTTATTAAGCATTCGTTTAGTAGTATCTTGAAAAAGCGCTCTTTTATTTGATGCACCCTACTAAAAATCATTTTAAAAATTTCATTTTTATTTCGTGGTTATACTGCCACCAAAGGCTATCTTTAAAAAAAAACACGAATTCAATACTTTATTTAAGGATGCTTATTTTAAAGATAAACAAAACCCAAATTCCACGTTTAAAAAAGTAGTTCGCCTATTCTAAGTTTGTGTATTCAAGAGTCGAAGTGCAACAATCGAATACATGAATAATCCCTTTGAAAAAAGGCATACTGGTTAATGTTTCAACTAAAATTTACCGTATATGGTCTTCTTGGTGTGGTCATATGATGGCCCAGTGTTGAGAGTTGCAGTCTCTCCTCGCCCGATCAACCAATCAAACTGGTCGTGACCGTCGTTCTCATTTACCCAGCAACTTAAGCAGTCCTCAAAATCTTCATCCAGCAGAGTGGGTTTAGCTGTGAAATCAAATTTTTTAACTTAATAAAAACTAGGTTTTGTTTTCCTTCAAGGAATTTAATAGTATCTAACATCCTTCTCAAATTACTACTGTATATTGATCCTTCACTAACTCTTAAATTGCTAATCATTTATCCTTTCACGCGAAACTTTACCAACTATTTGTTTTACATTACCGGTACGACATGTGCTTTAATAAGCCTCCCGTCTTGGGTTTTAAATTTCTAATAAGCTCTACCCCTCTCTGAGAAGCCACTCTCAAAAAAATGGACTTGAAATAATAGGCAACATATTGTGCTGAAAATGGGTTTTGTTCTTGTCAGTTCTCAAAACTGTTCTTTTTCGTAATCTTGTCCAATTCCGGCTCCATTACTTCAAATGCTGGCAGATAACGCTATATCTATCTATAAGTTATTGTTTTCATTATCATTAACGCTGTTTGACATTCAGAGAAATACTACTTTTTTAATTTAACATTTCATTTTCTTGTAAATGAATTAGAAAACCCAAACACAGACCAAAAGGAAAGCTAACAAGTAATACTAAGACTCTAGACTGAGAAACTAAATAATGATACAATGAAAGTAAATCAGTAACATATACTATTTTTTTAAATATCGGAGTAAAGTTGTCCGAACATGTGATTTAAACGGTTTGTTTTTGTAATTCCAGGGCAATTTTTTTATTGTTGAAATCGTTTTATAGATCACTTTATTGCAGTTTTGAAGACATTTGAGAAATTTCCTTTACCTTTGTTTATCAGCACGATTT
Source organism: Palythoa mutuki (assembly GCA_027575235.2). Classification (NCBI taxonomy): domain Eukaryota; kingdom Metazoa; phylum Cnidaria; class Anthozoa; order Zoantharia; family Sphenopidae; genus Palythoa; species Palythoa mutuki. The sequence continues at coordinate 7,314 of JAODFW020935144.1, forward strand.
TACCAAGCCCCCTCTCTATTAAGACCAATTTCTGGAAGGCTCACCTATCGGGATGTTTTGCGTAACAGTTTTCCACAGTTTTCGGTCCAAGATAGCATTTCTCAGATCCGCCGGCTTGGGCAACGTCGTATCCCTCAATAGCATTTGAGGGAAAGTCATTCTAGGACTTCGGATCGGGATCTTTTTCTTTCACATTTAGGAGGGGCGATGAAATGATTTCATCCTCTGCCCTCAGGCAGTGTCCTGCGCCTGAGGGTGTCTGAAATGGTTTCCCGCAGAAGACCCATAATTCAATAAGTACCCCGGAGGCTTATTAAAGCATTCATGATATTTCAACTTCGTTGCTCAAACGAGCCGGTTTTCTAACATTTAAAATAATTCTTACATTATCATTTTTCTTCATTGCTCTTAATCTCTCACGGAAAGCTGTTTATCAGAATGTTTTGCTCGCTTTTTACGTTACCAATCATTATCAGTTTAATAAAGTTTTGCAGCCTTGAATTATTTAAGACGACACTAATTTATGACACCCCAAAATAAAACAAAACTCAGAGACATTATTTGTTTTCCAAAGATAACTCTCTCGTGTTGTCTTTGTACATAACGCCAATGACAACTTTGACGATGCAACAGACTTACGTGGGGCTGGAGTTGGAGGGGGAGGACCTGCAAGGAAACAGTAAATGAGATGAGCAAGTTATATTATACAATAGGAGGCAAATTCATAGATCTGTACTGTGACGTTCTGAAAGTCTAATACCAATATAGTCTTGAAGAGAATAGAGTCCGTACAGATCTTTAAAAAAATTTCGAGACTTTTGCTAGACTTTGCCCCGATTTTCCAGTCACAAAATTAGATCGGTAATAGATTTAGAAAAAAGGTTTTAGAATCTGAAAATGTTTCTGTTGCCTGTTTTATGTGTTCTAGTTTTGTAAATGATAGGACGGCCCGACAGTTATAATTGGAATCGCTCCTTAAATGTAAAGTGTCTGTATCTCGGTAGAATTATTTTAGTTACAGAATAAATTGTGGTAGACTTTCTCTGGACGATAATTTGAGAAGATCCAGACTTTTTACAAGCATTTGTTGTACTTTCCAGACTTTTTCCAACACTTTCCAAAACACTGAAAGGCGTTCTAGGGAACGGAAGCAAAGAGCTGAGTTTGCGTGACTGCACTATGTATTTAAACGAGATGTTTTCTCACCTAGACCTGCACAGTTGAGGAACTTTATGTCGTCCAAAGCAATGTCCGACTGATAACCCTTTCCTCTAATTACTTCGAATACAACAGAATATTGGACAGCACTTGCTACTGTCACAGCGTGGCAGAACCATCTAGTACATAGGAAGAAACAAAAATCATATATAACTATACAATTGTGTTTAAAATAAATACCCAGGATTTTGCAAATCTTGGTCTAAAAAGTAATAAAAAGAAGAACTAACATTAAGGTGAGTATTACAGAATTAGGAGAATTAGCCAGATTTTTTCTGGTATATTCTCATTAACGCACGACGGAATTAATTATCTTACGATGACGTCATACGTCCTAAATAAAATATGTTTTTAATTCTAAATTTATGCATAAATTGCTGAGCATTCTTTTGCTTTGAATGACTTACTAAAACTTGGCCGGACGCAAGATTTTGTACATTAAAAAGTCTGCAACGGCTGGGTGATCTTTAAGTATTTAATGTTTTGGGTCTTATCAACTTACGGCTTCTGAGACCAAGGAAAATATAAACTTGATTAAAGAAACCGACAAAAACATTAAAAAAATAAGTAAAAGGGAGGTTTTGGTGTCAAATGCACCAATTTCGAAAAATGTTTGTTTTCAATGGTTGAATGCTCAATTTTAACTCAGTCATCGATTAGGTTTGGGGGTGAGGTAAATTCACTCACTCACTCGGTTGTAAACATTTATCAAGGTTTAATCGAAGCATTACTTTATGTAGGGCAGGCCCCGACTAAATCCTTTCGGTATCCAAGCGGACGCGCTAGACAACAAGCTAACAGCTAACGTCAACAAATGGAGCTTAATCAGTTAACAGATGCTAATTGTGCAGTCTTGCACACAAATTATAATATTTTAAAAGATATTTGTTCCGCCACAAGACAAATATAAACAATTCAAGCAATATCTAATGTGCTCACCGGTCGTTACGATCACCACTCTTTGACCATATACGCTGCTGAGTATCATCTGGTCGTGGATCAAGCGTCTTGCGTATGTAAACACTTAGAGTACCCATTGTAGCACCATACATATGGAAACAGAATCGCACTTGACATGTGCTTGATGGATTCAGGTTTGGCCCCAGAAGTTCAGCAAAGTGTCCATTGAAAAAAGAAGACGTTTCCACGTAGACGTAGTAACCTTTTTGAACAACAGAAAATGAAGTTCAGAAAAGTTTCGTTTCCATTATAAAAGAAAGAAGTCTCACAAAGAAAACGCAAGCTGTTTGAGCAACAGAAGACGAAGTTCAGCAAGTTTCCTTTCCATTATAAAAAGAACTCTCCACATAAACAAAGCAAACTGTTTAAGAAATAGAAGACGAAGTTCAGCAAAGTTTCGTTTCCATTAGAAAAAAAACTCCCCATATAAACGAAGCAAACTGTTTGAGCAACAGAAAATGAAGTTCAGAAAAGTTTTGTTTCCATTATAAAAAGAACTCTCCACATAAACAAAGCAAACTGTTTAAGAAACAGAAGACGAAGTTCAGCAAAGTTCCCTTTCCATTACAAAAAGCAAACTGTTTGAGCAACAGAAAATGAAGTTCAGAAAAGTTTCGTTTCCATTATAAAGAAAGACGTCTCACATACACAAAGCAAGCTGTTTGAGCAACAGAAGACGAAGTTCAAAGTTTGTTCCCATTATACAACGAAAGCCTTTAAAAATAAATATAGGACAACAGAAGATAAAAAACAACAAAGTGTCCATCGTAAAACGATCCACATACAAATATTAACCTTCTGAAAACAGATAAGAAAAATCAAAGAAAAGCAAAGAAATGAGTAGAAACATTAGTGTAAAAGTGTAAAAAAAGAGAGAATCAGCGAAATATTACGAAAAGAACCAAAGATTGACAATTTTTGATAAACCGCAGTTCTTACCCAAGGCAGAGTTGGTGGTGTGATCTTTGGAGGGGCCAGTTTTCCAACTTGGTGTGGGGCCTTTTTGGCGAGTCCACTGCATATCAGCAAACGTAGCCGATTTCCATTTACACATATCCTTTTCAAAATTACAGTCTGCAGGATGGGGAGCTGAAAACGAAAACAATACTTGCTCATTGGAAGGCTAAAAAACTTTGACTTATACTCGAGAGAAAGAACTGAATGACTATAAATGGACAATGTTTTGTTAAAATCTTTATTTGCATTTGGAAATTTAAAGGGAGTAAATTTCGTACTCAGATATTCTAAGTGTATATAACGGAAAAACAGAAAATCGTCAGTTAAAAAGGTTTTTGAAAAGAAGAAAATTAGAAAACTGTGATGTCGGAACCAGACCTCAAAATGGAACCAAACAAGCTATTTCAATAAAACAAAAATCATTTTTCTTCACTCACAAAAGCATATCTAACTGACGATTTTCTATTTTTCCGATATATACACTTTAACATGAATGAAGAGCCCCTTACTCCCCAAAAAAGCAAAACAAACTTAGCAGCGAGAACTAATAAAGCTGCTAAGGAATGTAAAAACTAAATATATAGTTTGAATAAAAAGCCGCCCACTACAGATCG